>PVLC010041144.1:0-13504 GCA_004027655.1 Graphiurus murinus | reverse complement strand
TTCCAGTTTCAATGATGTGAGAGTGAAACCTTGTGTTCTTCCTCTTTCTGTTCCAATCACCATGTCCTGAAATCCACAGTCCCAGGTCTCACATGGACTGAACCCAAAAATCTCCAAGGAAACCATAGGCAAACAAATCTTCCTTCTTCTAAGTTATATGGTCAGTTATTTGGAGTATAGCAGTGAGAATACTGACTAAGATATAGATTGGTACCAGGAGCGAGGGCACAGCTATATTTAAGTCAGATCATGCGGACTGTGAGACTTTGGAACTGTTTTGTGAAAGGAAGTTAGAAGGACCAGAATATGGCTAGGAAGGCAGACAGTATAGACTGTGCTCAGGAAATTTTGCAGGGCACAAAGGACTCCATAGGGAAACAGAATAGAGGCTACATGTGTGTGTTACATTCTGGCAAAGAACTTATTGGGATTTTACCCATGTCCTGAAGCTTTGTGTGAGGCCAAAATTAAAGATCATGGACTGATTAGTTGACTAACAGAGGAATTCTCAAAACAACAAAATATTCAAACTGCATCGGGGATATTGATGTTCATGTTCAGCAAATTGTACAATGAATTATAGGAGCAGAAAGTTAAACAGAGAGACTTTATAGACTTGCAATTTGTCTGGGAATGCATGTGTGAAACTGGAGTCCAGAGAGATTGTGGTATAAAAGAAAGTAAGATGGCTGAAGGGAGACTGAACAATTTTCTTAGGAATAAGGAAAATACTGTGGTGGAAATGGAGGTGAGCCCTACAACATTGATTAAAAAGAGCCCATTCGCAATGATTAAAGAAAATGCGACTACCATTCCTGCTAGCAGTTGATTTGGGCATTAATATAATGCTCATTTTATTGGAAAAAAAAATCATGGTGCCTTCCCCAGGTTTCAAAGTAATATCCGGGAAACCAAGCAACATGTGGCAGGGTCAGAATCCCTGTAAGCAGGCTCAAATTAGGCAATCTGTGAAACTCTGAGAGTAAAGTCAAGATTGCAAGAAAAATCTCCCAGATTTAGAAATGCCAGAAAAATGGAACAACCAAGTGCCGCGCGCTGCTACCCGACCGGCGGAGAAAAGCACACGACAACAGGTTCCTTCTACATGAAGCTTTACTCAGGATTGCTCTTGTTAACAGGTCTTCAGATAAATTGGTCCGGCCTGGTCCCCCAAGAACCCGCCGCTTATATTTCTGTCATTGGCCAATCAGGATCAGGCACATATCTGTAATTGGTCAGGAAACTAAGCCTGCTCACCAGCTAGCATTGCTATCAAGCAACAACGCCATATTAGGAGTTGTTTACTGCACGTAGGTACTTCCTCCAGGCGCCATCTTTCGGGTGCGACTGCTTCTGCCGCTCCCAACAACCAAGATGTAAAGCTGCAAGCTATGATCCATGGAGCCAAGCTGGAAGAGCCAGTATGCCAACCATTGCAATCAACCAGGCCACAGGAGAGGATCTTCCAAGGCCTGTTGGAGATCATATCTCATCACCATGTGCTCCAGATACTACAAATGGAGTTGCAGGGTTAAATGTTTGTTCTGCTGGATTTTGATACTGTTTTGGTCCCATTCCTTATTTCTATAGCCTTATTTCTCCCTTTTGGAATGCAAATGTTTGTTCTGTGTCATTGTATATTGGATGCATGTAACTTGCTTTTTATTTTTATTTTATTTTATAGGGGCTCACAGTCAAAGAGTTCACCTTGAGTCTTAGAGGAGACTCAATTTGGAAACTTATGAAAGATGCTGAAACTGTTATGAATCTGGGAACTCTTGAGATGGACTACATGCACTTTGCGTTGTGAGAGGACAATCAGGTCTAGGATATTAGAAGCAGGGCTTGGTTGCTAAGGAGAGATCCCTGGCATGTGGCCTTTGGGATTATATATTGGTACCTCCTTCTCCTGCTGTCTCTTGATTCCAGCCTCAATAATGTGAGAGTAAAGCTTTGCACTCTCCCTCTCTCTGCTTCCCACTCCCATGCCCTGAGATCTGTGGTCCCCATCTTCACATAAGCTAAGCCCCAAAATCTCCAAGGAAAACCTGAGCAAATAAATCTTCCTTTCTCTAACTTGTATGGTCAGTTCTTTTAATTGAATCAGTGAGAATGTGAAAACATGTTGACTCTGCTATATACCATTTTTAGCTACTGTGTTTTCTTACTAGAATATTAAAATAATAATATAAGAAAATGGAAATTATGCAATAAAATTTGTGAAGTTAAATTCCTAATGTGTGCTTGAGGTAATGGGCCAGGACTTCAGTTGCATCCACTTTAAGAATAGAAAGTCACTAATTTTAGAATGAGAAAAGTCATACTACCTATAAAAAAAATCATGCTTTTTTAAGCTAAATGTTCAAAACTCAGAGCCCTCTGCCTGTTTTTTTTCCATAGCAAAGCAGCAGGTACTTCCATCTGCTACAGATAGAGGTAAGAAGTTAGAACATTTCCACATGTTAAAGGCCAAGTATAAATTAGTACAATGGTTTATAATTCCTGAGATCTCGGACAGGAAGAGTCAGTATTCCCCATCAGTTCTTTCCCACATGTATTCCTAAGTGCTCCCATGCCAAGGTGGGAGAAGTGAGAGAATTGCTTTGGTCAGTTAAGAATATCCTAATATGAGAGGGTGGCCTCTTGTGGCCAAAGGAGGACAAGAAAATCAAGAGTGTTCACTGCCTGCCTCCAAAGTCTGAAGGACTGTAGAAAAATAGAGAAATTCTATAGGCATATTGGAGCTCTCAGTGAGTTTTGAGCAACAACCATCTACCAGGGGGAATGGCAGAAGAGTTGATAAAAATGCAGAGTCAAGTAGTGAACATGAACTGAATTTACCTGTGGCTGGAATTGGGGACAGACTGATGAAATTTCACCCAGCTAGAGGTACAAGTTTCTGGAGGGTATTGGAATCTGAAGCTAGGGTCTAGACTGAGAATCTGAACTGAGAGGAAAACTAGAGGAATGGACTTTCTGTGACTGGGAAAGTCACAAAGGCAGAAAGATGCCTTTCCAGAGTTACAGGTATGTAGAATCTATGAAAGTTGAAAACAGGGCAGGAGAATGGAGCAAAACTGTAGACTAAAAAGCTGTTGATGTTTGATCTTAAACCTTATAAAAAATTAGTTTCTACCTCCACACAAATAATTTGACCCCTTTGATGAAGTGAATATAGTAAAAGTGAAGGTCCAGATCATCTGCAGAGTATTACTGACACTTGTAGACTGACTAAAGAAAGAATGAGTCCTCCTATGAGCTAAAATATTATTTGCCTTCTCCAGTTTTCCTTTACACAAACATGTAATGTTATATGAGATACTTATAGAAGTAAGAAAATGAGATCCATCTTCAAGATTCAATTAATGGATGTAAAAAGATGTTGTTTAAATCTTGGAATAATTAGACAGAGCTGCAGCAGACTTTATAAAAAGATTAAAGGAGATATAATATGCCAAAGGTGTAGCTAACTAGTAGAGCACTTGCCTGGCATTAATGAAGCTCTAAATTTGATCTCTAGCACTGCATATATGTGCACATATATTCATATACACACAAACACACACATGTATATGTATATATGTACATATATACATACATTAATATGCGGTACAGATGTATGTATATATTCCCTGCATATAAATGTGTATATATATGTATATATAAATATATATATATGTGTATGTGCTTATCTACAGAATATTCATAAGGGATTTATTAGAAAGATGTACATTAGCTGTGAGTAGATGGGAAACTATTAGAAAGATATAAAGTTTGAGAAGAGATCAATACTAGTAGTAAAATGCAAAATATAAGTAAAACTTTGTTACAATACATCAAACAGCAAGGAAATAAATTAATAAAAATGAAGTCAGATCAATAAAATATTGAGATAATAAAAATAATAAAAACAAACCAACAAACAAAAATGATCAAAATCTACAGAACATTAATAAATATTCTAACATGAGATATATTTGGTTTCTGACAAAAAGAAAAGAGCATGAGGCAATATAATACTTGAAAAAATAATGTCCAGTCTTTTTCCAAAATTGATTTCCCAAGGGCTTCTTTCATCAATAAATATCAGTTACCTAGAATGTAAATGTAGAATTATGATTTTTTTTTTCATTTTTCAGTCCATGTCTTTGCACACTTTGGGCTTGGAGGTCTTCTTCAATAAAATCTCCTTCAACTGCCATCTATCTTTCATGGAATCACCATAGTTACTTTTTTTTCACATGAGTTAATTTTTTCTTAAGCATCTCTTATAAATTTTTAAGACTTTAAATGGAATAAAGAGACAGCCACATATGTACAGTGTGCCCTCTTTATTTCATGCTTGAATCTGGATTTAAATCTCTTAGAATACATTACTTTATACTTTGTAGGAAAAGAAGACCTCTCTGTTCAGAACAGACTTACTAACAAACAAGTCTCACTTTAAATTATATTATATTTCCAGCTTTATTGAGACTGTTTTTTTTTTTTTTCAGTGCTGATAATGCAGAGCCTTACACATGCTAGGCAAGGCTATACAAAGAGCTACATCGCCATCTCCTATTCAGAAATGTGCGTGTTTTTAATAATCATAATTGAGTACCTACAGTACTCATGAAGTGTTCATTTTCTTTTAAAATATCATAGACCCAACAATTGTCCATCTTAAATTTATTAGATTATCTCTTCACCAACGTGCTGTGATATTGGTCTTCACCCTATCAGTCATATTTCCTTTCTTCTATTTATAAAGGACATTTTCAAAGTGATCTTTCCAAAATGAAACTTAGCCTAATGTGGCATAATTTACAAACAGAAATTTTATCCTTTCCAGTCTATCATTCTGGACATGGATGAAAACATAAAACTGAGTTTAAGATTAATCCTAAAGGACACCAGTTGTTAAATCTCCTGCCTCTAGTCTGACCCCTGTTTATTGCTTTCTGATTGCCATTTACTCAGTGGCCCACTGACATAATAGGTATGTAATCTAAAATATATTTTCCAAGTGCATTGATAAGGATATTAAACTTAAATATACTATGCACTAAGGACTCAAAAACCTTGCTAATGCTACATTAATGTTAGCACATCACAGTGGTATTTATGAATACGCGAATCCCTTGGAATTATTCTTGGCAGTAACTCAAGGTATAATAGTAAGGAAGTCACCAACCATCTGTCCGTGCAGCTGGGTGAGGTAGCAAGTTCATAAGAATGGGAAAACAAATCTAAATCAATGGCAACTATTGGTGACATTCAAAAAAAAGATTTGGTTATAATGTACTATCTTACAAAATCTAAACACTTGCTCCATAATAAAAATATCTTTTCTCCTCTGGTTTTAGTTAATAGTTTTAATGAATATTTCTAAAATATTACAACTGTGATGAAATGATTTTTCTGTGTAACCTTTCCAAGAGCAGAAGAGCAATCATAATATTGCATAGGCAGACTAGTTATCTCTCAAGTATTGATTGATGAGTTCCTCGTAATTGTACATGTAAATTTGAAAAACATATATAAAGTGACTTCCCTGTAAATTTCATGATTAGATGTGTTGAGCTGAATAAAATGATTTGCAAAAAAAAGAATTAAGATATAAGAAGTAAATTTTCCCAATTATTCTCAAGTAGATCTTCCATACGTCTATACCACAAAACAACTGAAATACTTTGCAAGCTTTTATTCTACATATGTTAGTATTTTCTGTATTCCTAACTACATCAGGATAGCGGGAAATATTAGTAGAAAAATAAAATAAAATAATTTTGTTTCTTTTAAATAATCAGGTGAATTAAAGGAGTTGATGCTATCAATGAATATTAATTTTAAGATCACAGTCTCATGACTGCAGTTTAAAGATCAGGCATCTGCCTCTGCTTTCATTTGTACATAGCTTAGACTGGAAGATGGACTACATGACTGCATTACAAGTGCTCATGTGTTGAGTTTTAGGTATGTAGCCACAGGAGAAACATATCCAAAATTCATATTTCAGTGAACTGTCTATGTTTCAATCAGTAATCAGTTTTTTTTAAGATGATAAACATAATGACTCATTTTACTTTAGTAAATTTTCCTATATTCTTGTGTGTTTCGAAATCAATAGTACTCATTTCCTTTTGTTCTTTGATACTCAAATAACTTACAAGTTTGAAACTCACCATTTGCAAACATAGTAAAATTCCCTTAAAATAATTAAAATTAGAAGTTGCAATTATAAAATAACTAAGACTCTAAGGAATTTCAAAGATTATAAAACACAGACCAAAAGTACTCAGAATTGAAGCAGAAATATTTTCTTATATAATTCAATATCACATTTATACTTAATTTTAAAAACTTTAGAATAATATGTGTATTATTTCTATTATGTTTATACTGTCCTATATTTGTAAATCATTATATCAGCCATAATCTGGTTTTAAAATACAATCTAGGATATTAAAAATTCAAAGACTCTAATTAAGGTTCTATATAATCTGGGACATTAAAAATACAAATATTTTAATTAAGGTACTATACAGAAATGATATCAGGGTTAAGTAGATAGAAAAGAGAAGTGATGGTTCCTAGAGATTTGTGCAGCTGAAATCCCTAGGGCCAAAGTGTCAAACTTTAGGGCAAGCACTGATACAGGTAGAGCTAAAGGGTCAAGGGAAGAAATAGTAAGAACAAGCAGCCCCACGAGAGCTGAGAGGAGTAATGGGCTACACTGCTGGAACTAGAGTTAAGAGTACAGCTAAGCACATTTTAATTTCCCCATGCCCTAAGACATGAAAGATACCACTCTTCTAGGAGCCCTGATTCCTGCTAGGTAGAAGAGCTGAAGATTAAAACTTAGGAACCCAAACTGTATATTTGATTGAGCCTCATTACTACTAGTGTATACAGAAGTACACACTTCTAAACACATTTATAAGTCTTTGATAAGATAGATGGAAAAGATATTTTACACACACACACACACACACTGTATATATAGTGTATACACACACACACACACTGTATATATAGTGACACACACACACTGTATATATAGTGTATACACACACACACACTGTATATATAGTGTATATACAATGTATATATAGTGTATATACAATGTATATATAGTGTATACACTATATATACAGTGTGTGTGTGTGTATACACTATATATACAGTGTGTGTGTGTGTGTGTGTGTGTGTGTGTGTGTGTGTGTGTAGCCGGGCATGGTGGTGCATGCTTGTAATCCCAGTACTTGGGAGGCTGAGACTGGAGGATCCAGGTTCATGGCCAGTCTCAGCTACTTAGGCCCTCCGTAACTTAGTGAGACCCTATTTCAAAATAAAGAATAAAAAATAGGGCTGAGGATGCAGCTCAGGGTAGAAAGCCCCTGAGTTTAATTCCCAGGACTGCAAAAATAATAAATAAATAAATAAATATAGTGTGTGAATGTAATTAGATGGACTTCATCTTATAATGGTTGGATATATATATATTATATATATAAATTATATATATATAATTTTTACTTTACAATGATGTGAAAGCATGCATATTCAATAGACACTGTACTTTAAATTTTTAATCTTGATATTTTCCTGCCATATTGATATGGGATACAGTACTGTCAATGCTGGGTAATAGCAGTAAGACACAGCTCTCAGCAAGCTATACAATGCAATGACCAGGGTGAACCAGCACCCTACAATATGCTTTGTTGGCAAGCTCTGATGTTCAGTAGACTAGATGTATTAAATGCATTCTTGACTTAAGATACTTTCAGGATTTTTTCTGGACATATTAGGATGTAACTCCACTTTAAATCAGGAGCGCACGCGTGCGTGTGTGTGTGTGTGTGTGTGTGTGTGTGTGTGTGTGTTTGTGTGCATGCATGTGCACACATGCACATGTACCCATATTTTCTTTTACTTTCCAGCTTTAGTGGCTGTCACTTCTACTTGTGTCTGCATTATTCCCATTTTTGTCTTCATTTCTCATGGTATTCCCTTCTGCTTCACTTCCTTTTCCTTGTGTGTGTATATATATTTTTTTTACAAAAAATGTATACTTCATAACATTATATCAGTTTTTAAAATCTATATAGCTGGGTGAGAACCATTAGCATTTAAGTCCTTCAAATGGGTTTTCAGTTATGCCCTGGTCCTCTGTAGCCACATGTGGTACATTAACCATCATTTAATTTTCCTTCTTAGAAGATACTGCTGTCTTGGGGCTCCTTGATTCCAATGAACATTGATTACGGGCTCTGGACTGTCATAATTTTCTTTGATAATTCCCACAGTTTTACTCTCAGTGCGTGGGTAAACACATTTGGGAATTAAATGTTAACTTCAGACAACCTGATATTGATCTTAAAACAGCTGTGGGGATTCTTTAGGTAAGATTCTTTGGCTTCTTTAGAAGCAGATTGATCTGATTGTGGAACCATCACTCATCTTGCATTAAGTGGAATGGTGTTCCCCAAAAGATACCTCCAGCTCCTCAGTACAGACTTGTGAATATAATTTTTTTGTGTGTGAAAAATCTTTGAGGATATAGAAGTATCTGCAAGTGAGATTATCCTCTTATCTGAATGATCTCAAATACAAATATGAGTATCCTTAAAAGAGACCCAGCAATGATTCTGTTAAGCTGGGATTTAAGAATGCCAGTCACCTACTTTGATTCTACATGCTTGGATCCAAAGAGAGGAGATGACAGAAAGAAGGTCATGGAAGATGGAGGCAGAATGGGATTAATGTGGCTGCAAGGAACAGTGGGAGTCACCAAAGCTGGAATTGCATGGAAAGATTCTGAGAACATGACCACATAGAGACCTTGGCTTCCTACTTCTGTCTATTAGAATTGTGACCCAGTTTGTGGTGATTTGTCCTGGCAGTCTTGGAAAACTGAATCACATTTTCTTTAAATTCTGTATTCAGAAAGCAATTCTATCTTCCTAAATTCATGGTCATCATTGAACACAGTAAGCTCCAATACTCCCCTGATGAACTTTGCCCACTGATCTACAGAAAAATGCTTTATCTGGTTGTCGTAAGCATTCTCTATAGGTTCAAACTCTTAATCAACACACTGAACTTTATTGCTCCTTGATAACACCTCATGGTTTCCTTTTGATATGCTGTTCGTTCTAGGCACAATACTCATTCTTTTAACCCCATCTGTGAGTACAGATATTGCACCAATACTTGGTAACACAATGAGCATTTTTTATGTCTTGAATCAGAAGCATACTTTGAAACGAAGATATCTTTGTTTATCTATGCACATAATGCATTAACAAATTGCTCCCCCCAAAAAATCCATAAAGATATGGAAGAAGCAGAGAAGCCTTAGTCAAAGAAGTAGCAAAGCTAAGAAAAACAATTTAGACAACTACTGTTCTATTCCATAAAATATTCACACAAAAAAACCATGGCTCCAACCCCAACCATGCCAGTAAATACCATCAGAGGAGACTAGAACTACACCTTCAGAGCCTACAAGGAGGATCTTCCAATCCCATGTACATGTCCATCCTCTTAATCCTGGACTCCAGCCGCTTGCTTCCATGGTGTCAGGGAAGACCAACTTCTTCAAGCAATACAGATACACATTCCCCCTTCTATATCAGAAAGTATTCTTATTTTATTTAAAATATATAAAGTATGTTAATTGAAAGCATATACTTATAGAGTTTAAATAATGAATTAAATATAAAAAATTTTGAGAAATATACTATAAAGAAAAAATGCTGAATAACTATGAGAAACTAAGATATAGATTTTTTTAGGAAAAAGATCAATCTCTTTTACTTGAAATGAGAATATTTCATTTAATGTGGTGTTAAATATTCTATTAGTAGCATCACTTTGCAAAACAATAAGGAATGTACCTTGTTTAAATAGATATAGGTGAATTAAATATATTTAGAAAGACACTATCTTGACCAACAATAACTGGGCTATCCCTGTTATTTTTCTGACATCTTTTTAAAAAATAAGAAAAAAAAAGATTGGAAAAGCCAGAATTTGAAATAGCCCACACATTACTCCATAATATTATATTCATTATATGCAGGTATGTTAGCTTTTCATCATTCGCTGAAGATCTCCACACATTTAATTCATGATAGTTTTAATTGGGCTACTGTGAATTAAAAAATATCCTCTTGAATGCCACTCATGTCTGTAGGATACATTCTTATCAAGAGCAGGGGATATTTTAAAATTATATGACATATTCATGGACCAGCATAACAATTTCTTCCAAATATAATGAAATTTCTTTGGAATGTCTGTAAAAACAGATTAAAATTACTTGAACTATGAACATAGCACACATTCATGTGTTTCTCCCTACAGAAAAACTTTTAATCACTCTCTGCAAGATGTGAAGATTATACATTTTATCAGAATATTTTATGTAAGTTAATTGAAATGATTTTGTTTTTCTATTTTTAATTTTATTGATAATTTTAACTAGCTAATAATATATGAAATGAAAATTTTATAAAATTAAGATTTCTACTTTTTTATTGTACACATTATTTTTCCAGTATATATATTTTGTCAGTTTTGAAAAATCAGGGTCTTTCAACTAATCATTTACGTAAAAGGCAAGTGGAACAAAAACTTTATTAAATACTATATTTTGAGTGAATTGTTTTCATTTTTTAATTTTAAAAAGTTAAGACACAGAAAACATAATTTGTGGTATGGGATATTAAGTCTAGGGGTATTCTACCTCCAAACTACACCCTCTGCCTGCCCTTTTTTTTTTTTTTTTAATGTGGTACTGGGGATAGAAAACAGGGGCATTCTACCTCAGAGCTACACCCCTAGCCCTATTTTTTATTCTTTATTTTGAAACAGGGTCAGACTAAGTTGTGGAAGGCTTCACTATGTAGCTGAGGGTGGCGGAAAACCTGTGATCCTCTTGTCTCAGCCTCCCAAGTACTTCGATTACAAGCATGCACCACCACACCAGGTTCTCCAGCCCTGTTTTATTTTCTATTTGGAAACAGGGCCTCCCTAAGTTGATGAGAGCCTAAGTTGCTGAGGCTTTCATCAAATCTGTGATTCTCTTGGCTCAGCCACCCAAAACTGGAATTATATCATGCCCAGAAACAAAATATAATTAAAAATATCTAAATGATAAGGTGTTCTATTTAAGAAACTCTGATTAAGCCCAAAGTGATTTTTTTTGTTTACTTTTCATTTGGAAATAGGGTCTCCCTAAGTTTCTGAAAGCCTTACTAAGTTACTGAGGCTGTCCTGGAACCTGATATCCTCCTGTCTCAGTTTCCCAAGTACTGGGATAACAGGCATGTTGCACTACCCCCAGGTAAAATATAAAGAACTAGTTTAAAAATATCAAACAAAACTGAGTGTGGTGGCATATGCATGTAATGCCAGTACTTTGGAGGCGGAGATAGAAGGATCACAGATTCCAGGACAGCATCAGCAACATAGTTAGACTTTCAGCAACCCAGTAAGACCCTCTGTTCCAAAACAAAAAAAATAAAAAAACTGGGGACTGAGGTTGTAGCTTGAAGGTACAATACTCCTTGGTTCAATTCCCAGATCCTCAAAAAAAAGGTTTTATTTTCTAGACACTTCCTAGATATGTGAAAGTTAATAGTATTTTTTTTTTAAGTTTTAATAAGTATATTTTGGTAAATGTTCTGAAAGAAGAGATAGGTAGAAAAATCAACTCAGATCCAAATACAACCTTTTTTTCCAGAGTAAAATTATCATTTTTATATGAATTGACCATAGAGGAATTATAACAGCTTCTGAGTGGACAGAAAATCAGCACTTACTCTCCAGAATATAAGAGTTATCTTGAAAAAATAAATATGTGTAACATTGACTTCACTGACCTATATGGCAAAAACAGGATAAAGCCTAGGCATTCACTTACAGATATTTTTAAGGTACCTACAAATTGCTGTTGTTATAATAGATGGAAGATAATAACAGCAAAATGTTATAGAAAGATCAAAACAACAACTTTTCCCCCTGTGGTACTGGGGATTGAACCCAAGGGCATTCTATCTCTAGGAAACACCCCAAGCCCTTTTCTAAAATCTCGAAACACTATCTCACTAAATTGCTGAAGCTGGCTTTAAACCTGCAATCCTCCCATCTCAGGTTCCTAAGTACTGGAATTACAGGCTTGTGTCACCACTCCCTGTATAATGTCAAAAAGCTCTTAAACTCATTAGTCATTGAAGTGATACAAAAGGTTGATGAAGTACATTATATCAATACGTTTATGTGTATTCTCACATATAACAATACTAACATTAACTTACTAAGGTAAACTAACAGCAGCCAAAATAAAATACAGATAGTACAAACAAAGAGGGTACACGTACCACCACCACTGCTGACAGATTCTTAGCTCAATTTTCCCCCCAAAAATGTAATCTGCCATTTGAAATTCCTAAAAAAATTAGGATAAACTTGGATTATCCTTATGTAATGGATCTTTTGAAATAATTACCCCTTACTGACACCAGTGCTTGAGAGCAAATGTGTTTGTGCACATGCAAGTGCGTTTGCTATGTCTGAAGTGATTCTTACAACAAGAAATAAATATGTTGAAAATAACTAAAATGTTGAATTCTTTAAATGCATCATGTAAGATAAAGATAATTGTCATTGTTTACTTATTTTGTGTTTACTATAATAAATAATCATGCAGTACTAATATAATGCTCTACAAATGTTAGCTCACTCACCTTTATAACAGCTCTGTGAAGGACCATGATTATTCCTATTTTAAAGACAAGAAAATTAAAGTACAGAAAAATTAGTAACACTGTCCAAAATCACACAGCTAACGTATGATCTGAGATATAATGTGGGACTTATGTCTCCAGATCCCATGCTTTATAAGAGCAATCTTATGCTGCCTGAATGTGACAAATAGAGTAACTTTTTATATTCATTATAAATAATATTACTAGATATATAAATTTATTTGATTTAACATGACTAAATACAAATCAGGGACTCAATTATTTATAATGACTGAGGCAGCTGAACTAAAGAAAATTTTATTTATTTTGGTTGGAGCAAAAGTTCTCTTTGCAGAATAGAAAAACTCCTTTGCATATGGGAAGATGAATGGAACAGGAAAAATATGACAGTTAGGAGAAAAGTCAATGACGATGGGAGAACATAAATATGATGAAGCTGACAAGCTCTGCTTGTGAATCTCCATCAAGCTTCACCACTAGCTACACAACTTTTCAGCCTCTGTAATAAAGTGCCCCTCTTTGATATATCAAATACTCATCTAAGGCCTTTATATCTTTTCACATTCCAATATTTTCAGTCCAAGACACAGTCAAATCTTTCTTTTAACATATATTCCACTGGAAGTGTTCCATGTATCCAACTCCCTCCAAGAGTGTTAGAGTTTAGATTTAGAATGCCCCCCCTATACCTGATGTAGAAAAGACAGCTATATTGGAGACACAGCGTGGTTTCTGAGAAGGGG
>PVLC010041143.1:0-13519 GCA_004027655.1 Graphiurus murinus | reverse complement strand
GCAGGGTGACTGGAGTTCTAGCAGCTGTCATGGACTAGGAGGTAATTTGACAATGGATACCTCTTGTTGAAGTTCATAGAGAAAAGTAGGAGCCTAGGTCATTAGTAATGCTTAGAACCAGCCTGTATCATATGAAACAACTTTAAGGCACAGTTATTAAGCATTTTTCTGTTATATGTATTTCATCTGAAAAAAAAAACAAGGTTATGATAGGGCTGAAATTCCAGAATACATAATCTGCATTTAATCATTTAGAGACTAGGAAGCCCTACAAAAGTTTATATTTTATATTATATTTTGGCCATCTACGATTTACCAGATACTGTTTTAGATGCTAAAGTGACATTCAGCTAATTTTGTAAAGACCATAATACAGAAATGTTTTATGGTTCATCTAAATTAAAGTACAAATTTCTTCTACAGTGTAAGATACCCCCATTTACTTTAGTATACCACATAACATTAGAGAAACAGCTTTGATTTTGCATTTACCCCCCAAGAACACCTAGGATATGCCAAGTTCATGGGAGTGTTTGGCTGAAGTGAGGGAGCTAGAACATTTCAAGGGGGAACTTAATATCCTTAACATTTATTTAAAAATAAACTGTGCCATACATGATTATGCACACTTGTAGTATTAGTACTTGGGAAGCTGAGACAGGAGGATCACAGGTTCAAGGTCAGCCTTAGCAACTTAGTGAGATTCTGTTTCAAAATAAAAAGAGCTGGGGATATAGCTTGGAGGTAGAATGCCCTTAGGCTTAATTCCTAGTACCAAAACCAACCAACCAACCAACCAACTAACCAACAAACAAACAAACTGGGAGTGAATATAACCCCCTTCACATTCCTCCACCATACCCTCTCTAAGACTACCTCAAGGATGGGTAGTTGCTCCAAAGCTGATTTTCTAATAAGCACTTAGGTGAGGCCAAGGCTGCTGGCCCATCAACTACACTTTGAGTAACAGGAGTAGAAAATGTTGCCTATCCCAGGAAGTGTCTTTATTTAGCTTATCACAAACCCTGTATAGGGATGATACCTCACACACAACAAAGAAAACACTGGGACCATGGAATTCTTGTGCTGTTGCAGTGCCAATGATGTGGCACATCAAGAAAGGAGATTCCATTATAGTCCTAAGTACTCTCTTCCTAGGAGGAATTTCTAACAAGACCATGAAGATGATGATAATGATATTAATAATTATGATGGAAGTTAGCCATTTTGGGGATATTTACTATGCATCAGATATTGTGATAGGTCTACTGTAGGCATTATGTAATTTAATGCCAACAGCAACACTCTGCAGTAGGTAATTTCTAATCTTCATATTTTGAATGAGGAAGTTGAGAATCAGAGAAGCCAAGCAATTTTCTGAATGTCATACAACAGGCTCACAACATCAATGGTAAAAAATATTTCCCTGCTCCTTGAAGGTTAGCAAGTCCCTGGCTTCCTAGCCATGGGTAAGCTGATTCAAGATACTGAGCAGAGAGCTTAAGGCCAATAGGATTTATCTGGCTATTTCAGAAAGCAGGACATCAGTTTTTTACTTCCTGAGTTTTAGGACATTTTGGCAGTGCCCCCCAAGCATACTACCTCTAGTGGCATGCTCTTTAAATATATCACATGGAGAGAGATAAAGTATGGGAAATATATGTAAGTTTCCTTAGAAAAGTCAATGTAACTTCCCTGTTTCCAAGATTATCTTCTTTCTTAAAAATTCAAAGTGAGTACATTTGGGATATGGAGATAAAAGTTGTCATTGGGAACCATGAGTCATCATGTCTTTAGGAAATGACAATTCAGCAAAATGATTCAATTGAAGACAATAGTAAGTGAACTATTTCAAGATGTCTTAGAGCATTAGAGTAGAAGGACCACAAGAGAGGTTGTAGTTCCCCCAACATTCCCAGCCAAAGCCTGAGCAGTTGTCTCAGTACCCCTTAAGCTACAACTACTATCTTGCTAAGCAGACTGTTCCATTTTCAAACAGCTCTAATTGTATGAAAAATTTTCTATTAACTTCTCTGTGGTTCCCTTTGTCCTCCGTTGAGCCTCATTCTGCCCTTGGATGGGGCTCAGATTCTATCTAATCCATCCTCCACCTAACACTAACATGTATTCCTGTCCTCTAGTTCCAGCTCCGAGGTTGCCTACTTCTGGCCAAGAAATAAAGCTCTGCGTGAGAGTAAATTGTGTGCATAGGTGTTGGGGAAACAAAGGAGAAAAGACAGTGTTAGGAAACTACTCCAGGACCAGCTCATTTTATCTCTGTGCATGTGTGTTTATGCCCATCCTTAATAAGCACTTGCTGCGCTCTTTAATTTTAAGGCCATTTTGCCCAGTGATCTCCAGCTACTCGCTCTGTGGCCTGTGAGTTAATGGTGAGGGAGGTGAGAAGGACTCCTGGGAAGGAAAGTGCCTCTGGGTTTATCTCCATCCACAGAGCCCTCAGGATGGGCATGCGGATGAGTCATCATACCAAAAAGCACCCCCATTCCCACTCACTCTTCAGGCCCAACACACATACCCCAATCAAGGCAAGGCTGTGGCCCCAAAGCAGATGAGGTGCTACTGAGGGGCTGGTTAAGAATCTGAGGCTGCAAGTCACCGCAGTCCCAGAGGCATCCACCCAAGGAGACCTGGAGCAGGGTGCGGGGCTTCTAACATGGGTGCCCAGTAGTCCATTGAGGAGGAAGTCCTCCAGGGTCAGCACTGAGCCACTAGCAAAGTTCCTTACCTTCTCTGGGCTTTTATGTTTGTTTGTATGTTTTGTTTTGTACTAGGGATGGGACCCAGGAACACTCTATTGCTGAGCTACAACCCCATTCCTTTTTTTAAATTTTATTTTGAGACAGGGTCTCCCTAACTTGCCCAGGCTAGCTTTGAACTTTCGATTCTCCCCCTGCCTTAGAGTAGCTGGGATTACAGTGTGCACCACTGCACCTGGCCCTTCTCTGCTTCTTTGATGTCCATGTCTACTTGTCAGATTTGGGTAAAATCTCTACCTCTCCTTGCAGGCTCCAGCTCATGATGTTTACTCAGTCACTTTTAATATTTTTTCTGGACTCAGACTTTGAATGTTCAGGCAGGAAACCACTTACTGAATATTATGTACTTGAAATTTCCCTTGTGGTTTATTAGAAGCAAAAGAAGAGAGAAAGGAGAGGAGGAGAGGAGGGAGAGGGAGAAGGAGAGGGAGAAAGAAAAGGAGAGGGAGGATGAGGATGAGGATGAGGATGAGGAGGAGGAGGAGGAGGAGGAGGAGGAGGAGGAGGAAGGACTGAGCCAAGGCAGCTGGGGGAGTCAGTGCAAGTGGTGAGCACTGATCTAGGAGTCAGGACTACTGGACTTCTACTGGCTGTGTGGCCATTGGAAAGCCACTTTACCTTTCTGGGCCTCATTTTCCTCATTTCTAAAGTGAACACCATAATAGAAAGTAATTTCTATTGTATGCTAAAACTCAAAACTTGATCCTTGTACTCATGCATTCAAGTTTATTGTGTACTTTTCCTGTGTCAGGAACCATTTCACAGTGAGGATCAAGCCCCTGAGGTTCCTGCTCTCAGATGTCTGTGTCTAGGGAGGAACACAGATCAGAAACCAAGAGACACACACATGGCAAAAGGTCAGATAGCGCTAGGCTCCATGAAGGCAAGCCAAGCCGTGCAAGGGAATGGAGAGTGGTGGGTGGGGAGCTTTGGGACCGGACAAAAGAGCCCGGGGAGTCTTTGGTGGAAGAATGTCCTGGGCAGTGGGCACAGCAGGCCCAGAGCCCAGAGCTCCTGGCAAGAAAGCCAAGGGCACGGGCACAGTCATGGCAGAAGGTGAGCCTGGAAGGGCAGGAGACTGGGTTTCACAGGAAGTGTGCTGCAGTATCATTTCTGTTCCCAGATCTTCATTCCAGTGCAGTCCACAGGTAATGGGGAAAAAAATCCCAGCTTGTTGCACCTTCTTCTCTCTCTGGTGGTAGTGTTTTTGTTTGTTTGTTTTTACTGGGCACATTATAATTTTGCATCATGTTGGGGTACAGAGTGTGAGGAAAATACATGCACACAACTCTTGTTGACCTCCCCACCGGGTCCCGCCCCCCACCCCACAAGTCTTTGAGACTGGAATTGGCAATTTTGTAAACATTCACAGCATATTTCTACTATGCATTCTTTATGATTTCATCCCCCCCTTTGCCCTTCCCTAATCCCCCTCAGCCTGTCCCCTGGAGTCTCTGCTCATCTATCTGATGTTGCCCTTATTTCCCTTATCTCTCTAGCTCCTACATATAAGAGAAAACATACATCTACTAGTTCTTTGGGACTAGCTGTACTCAGTTTAATATTCTCAAGTTCCTGCAAATGGCGTAATTTTGTTCTTCTTTATGGCTGAGTAAAATTCCATTGTGTATATATACCAAAGTTTTGTGATCCATTCGCCCACTGGTGGATATCTAGGCTGATTTCATAGTTGGGCTATTGTAAGTTGTGCTGCTATGAAGATGGATATGGGGGTGGTGGTATTTTGACACTGAAGATGGGAGTGGAGGCTGGAGATGGGGGAAGAGGAGCAGGTGGGCATGGCAGAAATCCTCCAAGAGCCAATGAAACTGATGGGAGAGGAAGGAGGATGGAAGGGACCTTCATGCTGGCTCATCCTGCAATTCTAAATTCACTGTGTGGAACGAGGAGATAAACCCTGTTTTATCCCACCTTTCTTTCTTCCCTTGTATTTTCTTCTGGAGTTAAAACCCAAAGAATCGATGCCAATGCCTTTGATTTGTCTCTCAGCTTACTTTAGAAATATTTGCAGAGCTGAATCATTATGTGTTGTGCAGAAACTATTCCCATACTTTCTTCCAAAGTCATTCTTTCAATATAATCTTTGAATGAAAAGAAAAAATAATAAAAAGTCACTATTCTTTTGGTCTCGAGTTTCTCCTTGGGTGTTGGTTGGGTGGTGTGGGCAGTGATGTCTACTTTCCGGGAGGGGGACGGGCAAGTCTCCCAATCAAATAACAGGAGCAATAAAAAAATAACAAATTTATAAGTATAAAAAGTGGCCAAATCTGGGACTTGAGTGATGAATCCAAAGCAAAAGGCAAATAGAAATGGTCAGCATTGCTCAGCTCTGCCCCTGACGGCAGACCAGCTCTTAGTTAGCCCTTCCTTTACCCAAACTTGCTCCTGGTGGAAGGACTTGAGTCGGTTGGCTTGAGTTTTGCCTCTTCCCCAGCTCACCTTCCCTGGAAGTCTAGGGAGAAGGGATTGTTCCAGAGGGTGGGAAGCAAGATGGAGTGGAGAGCATGGGCAGAGCAATGCTCATTCTAGTTAGCCCCGTGGTGTCCAAGTCTTGGATCTGAACTTACTCTCTTTAGTCATCCCTGAAAATTCTGCCAAGGACGAAGTCTATGAAGTAATACTCTTTCTAAAATTTATTGGTGTGGACGATGGATGGTGCAGCTGGCACACTTTGACCCAAAGCTTCCAAAAGCACCCGTAATGCTCCTGACTCTCCATGCATCTCCCTCTCCAGCTTCCTTAGTTTCTCTTTTCCTCGACAGAGTTGAGCTCATGCCTGCTCAGGGCCTTTGCATTTGCCATTTCCTCTACCTAGGAGCTTCTCCCCCAACTTCACTTTCTCAGCCTCCCCGACTCTTCCAGACAGCGTGTGCCTCTCTGTTAGAGCATTCATCTATCTCCCTCCTTAGAATGCAAGCAGAGGAGGGCCAGGAGTTTGTTCAGACATCGCCATGTCCTTGGCAGTGCCAATGGTTCCTAGCACATAGTTAGCCCTGGGCAAATGTGGAAAACTGGAAAAATGCTTTGATGTGTGGGGTCAAATCATTCCTGCTGGGCTCCCCACAAACCTGATTCACTTACCTATAGATAACTTTTATACTGATCTTATCTCCTGATTGTTTGTGTCTTGAGTGTACATGTGCATTCCCTTCCTTCCTTCCTTCCTTCCTTCCCTTTTTTATTTATTTATTTTTTTGTAGTATTAGGGATTGAAACCAGGGGCATTCTACCTCTGAGCTACACCCCCAACCCTTTTTATGTTTTTTCTTTCGAAACAGGGTCTCATTAAGTTGTTGACAACCTCACTAAGTTGCTGAGGCTGATTTTGAACCTGCAATCCTCCTAAGTACTGCTATTACAGGCATGTGCCACCATGTCCAGCCATGTGTGTGCATATTCATGTTAATAACAGTTTAATAAAAGTACTACTTTTAAAAGGCAGGGTGGTACATGCCTGTCATCCTAGCTACTTGGGAGGTTAAGGTGGGAGTGAGACCATATTTAAAAATAAAGTTCCACTTTTGTTTGACCTTTGAAATTTGCAAAATATCTATGACTACAAAATCAGGAACTCATTTAGCCAGCAAGTAGAGAGGAAGGAGACCCTAACCCTTGCAGGGTTCCCCTGGTGTGGGAAGCAGGCTGCAATGCCTTTCTGCAGTCTCAGCTTGGCTACTGCAGAGGGGAGATGCTGCCCAGGATATGCCTGGCCTCTGGGGAGTGTGAGGATGGATCCCCAAAACGGACTGCACAGGAACTGCTGGTGATGGGAACTGTAATATACGAACTGTATCTCATCTCCCACAGGGCCCTCTGCCTCAGCCACATTGAGTTAAGGAGTTGTTTGATCGCTTGTGTGTTTGTTTTTCTGATAATATGAAGCAGTTAAAGGTCAAGAAGAGACTTCAAGACCTCTGAATTCTCTTCACTTGGCTTTCTCTTTCTTCCCCTGAAGGCATGACCTATGCTTGTGGGACACCCACATGCAGTGTCATGAGAAGGGTCACTATCTGTGCACTATTCCCAGGGCTTTTGCTGACAAGGTCTGTTTGGTCTCGCCTACCTTGTAAACAGTGACATCATTCAGCATCTGCTAATCCAAAATTCACCAAACACATATATTTTGAATCTAATTACTGACCGTGTGTTATAATGCTTTAAGTTTTTTTTTTAATCCAATTTTGGAGCCAAGCACGATTGTGCACATCTACACAATCCAGTACTTGGGAAGCTGAGACAGGAGGATTGCAGGTTCGAGACCATCCTCAGCAACTTGGTGAGACCGTGTTTCAAATTAAAAAATAAAAATGGCTGGGGGTTTAGCTCGAAGATAGAATGCCCCTGGGTTCAATCTCTAGTACCAAAAAATAATATTAACAATCACCATCATCAACAACAACAACAACATCATCGCCTAATTCTGCTTTGCAAATGAAAAATCCTAGTATGTAAATGAGGTGGTGGTGGTGCATTTCTGCAGTAACCCTACTTGAATAACCCTAAGAGAAGGTTTTACAACTACCAGGGCTCCAAAGACATGGTCAAAAAACCTCTGAACAAGAGTATTTTTAAATATTTTTTAAGATGTGTTAATGTCAGGTTTATATCAATGGATGATTTCAAGTAACATGCCACAAATTATTTATTTATTTATTTACTTATTTATTTATGGTATTGGGGATTGAACCCAGGGGCCTTCTACCTCTGGAGTTATACTCTCAGCCCTGGTTTTTTTTTTATTTCTTAATTTTGAAACAGGGTGTCACTAGGTTGATGAAAGTCTCACTACTTGCTGAGGCTATCCTTGAACCTGCGATACTCCTGTCTCAGTCTCCCAAGTACTAGGATTATCACACCTGGCAACACACCACTAATTTAAACCATACTCTAGTCAACCCTTTGGTAAGCTACTGTAATCCATACTGCTTGGCAGGTAGGGAGTTCTGAGTGTCAATTCAGAGAAAAGAAAGTCCAAAATCACCAAGTGCCACCCAAAACATGTGCCCGAAAGCATATGTCTAGATGAGTCCAAGTTCTCTAGATTTCTTGGCATCATATAGTTCAATCCATATCAGACAAGAGAGATTCTGGCTGGTGAATGTGGGGTGTGTTTAGTGTGGTCAGCTTAGAAGTGGCAAGAAGCATTTCTCTTGTTGGTGACTGATTTGAAAGCTAGCTGTTGAGAACTTGGATTTTCTGGATCTTTTCGGCAAGTTGGGAGACAGATGGTGAGCACACAGTCACTCTCATTCCCATCTGATCCTCTCGGCACTGTCTCTGGCTGATTCCAATGACTCTCTGTTATAAATAACTTAATTTTCATGTAAAGATTAATAAGACAATACAACTTTTTCTAGTGTGGTGTAAATTGGATATCTTTGAAGTTATACATTTTAAAGAATTCCAAATGTTTGAAAACACATAAGCTTTAATGATTTGACTTTGGTTTTCCATTTTCTTTTGTTATGTATATCATCTTTCCATAAATGACACATTTCATAACATGATTATTTCCAGTCACATGTTTGCATATACAATAATATGCATTAGCCTAATTGTGAAGGTCATAGTATATCAAATCAAATGGTGATGACACCAATGTCAGAAATGGATGCCCACACCCACCACACATGAATATGTATGTGTATATGTGCACATACATGTGTGTAGTGTATGAAGAAAGAGAACACTGAATGACAGCTTCTATCAACCCATGAACATAACATTAAGGTGATACTTCTAATTAGAAGGATTAATTTTTTAGGCAAAGCAGTAGGGCAAGTCAATTGTCTATAATTGACCTTTTAAAAAGACCTCAAAGGCCAAGTGTATAACTCAAGGCTGCTCAGAGGTAGGGCCAGATCTGAGGCCATGGCTGTGTGGCCCACACAGGGTCTCAGGTTCCAATGCAGATTTCAGGATCCGTCCTCCAGGTCCATTTGCTGCTGCCCTGGTGTTTCACATTGGCTCCTTTCGCATACCTATTAAGTTGGGAAGTAGTTCAGTATTCAAGGGCTAAAAGCTGGAGTTGGTCCAGCAGCCACAGTGAATCCCAGAGACTCTGTGAGATCCATTCATTTGCTCAAATATGCATTCACTGTGCAACTAGTATGTGCTGAGTTACAGATAAATAAACACTTTTGCTCACAGCCTAGTGAGGGGAGGCCAACAAAATACAAGGCAGGGACTCTGTTCTGATAGATGCCTGTTTCATCTAATAGAGGCTGTGAATGAAGAAGAAAAAAGAAACCCTATGTATTAGGTTCCTAGGGCTGTTATAACAAGATACCACAAACTGGATGGCTTACAACAGAAGTTTATTACATCATAGTTTGATAAAGGTGCACCATTGAGGAGTCAGCAGGGCCAGCATCCTTCTGAAACTTATAGGGGAGAATCTTTCCTTTATAGCCCCATATGTGCCATCAACCCCTGGCATTTCTTGGTTTGTAGATGTGTCTGATCTCTGCCTCTGTCATCCCATGACTGTCCTTTCCTCTCTCTGATCATGAGGTGATCTTCACTCTGTGTCTCTCCCATTCAATATAACACTTGAAATTTTAGCCAGAGCAATTAGGCAAGAGAAGGACATAAAAAGGATACAAATAGGAAAGAAGTCATGTATCACTGTTTGCAGATGATATATATGACCCTGTACTTAAAAGATCCAAAACAGTCTATCAGAAGACTTCTAGAGCTAATTACAAATTCAGCAAAGTAACATTATACAAAATCAACACACACAAATCAGTGGTTTTTCTATATACCAATAATGATTCTGCTGAAAAAGAAATCAGGAAAACAATTCAGTTCATAATAGCCTCACTAGGACACCACTCATATTGGGATAAGGGTTTACCCTATTCCAGCATGCCCTTATCTTAACAAATTACATCTTGAGCAGTCCTTTTTCCAAATGAAGTCACAATCTTAGCTCCTGCATATCTTTTTGGGTGCATAATTCCACCCATAACACCTGACATCTAGTTTATAAGACTAATATAAAGTCTCAGGAGACTACATTCCTGGCTTGTTCCATTTCCTCTTCAAAGTCTCTGACTGTTCCAGTCAGCCATAATCTAAAGACTTGACCACGTAACTTGCAGGCAGGAAGACTTGTTTCCTTATGGTTTCAGGTTCAGTCCGTGCAAGGCTAGGGAGTGCCGATCTCAGGGCATGGCTGTGGGAGGTGCAGAAAAGGAGAGCACATGGGCTATGCTGCTCAGATCATGGAGGCTGGAAGCAAGCGAGAAAGCAGGGGAGGAGGAACCATTTATATAGTTGCCAAGGCCACACTCCCAGGGACCCACCTCTACCCACACCCTACTGGCCTTGGTCACCACCCTGATAAATCTCATTACAATAGATTTATCCATTGCTGGGATTACAACCCTCATAACTCAATTACATCAGCTCTAAACATTAATTAATGAGCTCTTTAAGGCACATTTTATATGTAACTATAACATTTGGGCCCTGGCTCCTAAAGAGCTCATGTCTACCTCAGAATGCAAAAACGCGTTTAGTCTTCTCCAAGAGTTCCCAGTTTTGCTGAAAAGTCCAAAGTCCAAAGTCTCCTCTGAGACTCAAGGTGAATTCCTGTGAGTTCCTGTAAAAGACAATGAAGATCAAAATAAAAAGCAAGTTACATTCATCCAATATACAATGGCAAGGTGTAAACATTTGCATGGGAGAAAGGGCCATAGATAGAAGGGATGGGACCAAAATAGTAACAATATGTGGTAGGGCAAGCATTTGATCTTGCAGTTCTACTTCTGGCAGCCAGAGCATGTGGTGGTGAGAAGCAATCTCCAAGGGGCCTTGGCAGCCCTGCCCCTGTGCTCTGGTTGATTGCAATGGGCAAGTTAATACCTCTTCCAGTCTGGATCCATGGCTCACAGCTAGAAACCTTTCCTCATGGTCATTCTGGTGTTTCTAAATCTCAGGGGGGGAGGCTTCACCCTCACAAAGTGCTCCATTTGGGCCTGCTTGCAGGAATTCTGACCCTACGACACATTGCCTGGCTTCCTGGCCTTCCTTTGAAATCTGAGGGGGAGCCTCTATAGCTCCCTTTTCTAGCAAAGCCAGCATTACTCTGAGATGGGCTGCCAACAGAAAAGGTAGTCATGCTCTTCTTAATCATTACTGCTGGGCCCTTTTTAATCACAGCCCCTGGGCCCCCTCCATCCAGGCAGCCACTGGCCCCAAGTCCATTTGGGCCACCCTGGCCCCAGATCCATCTGCTGCCTCTATCATGGCCTTTGCTGGCCCTGCCTCCACCATGGCCACCATTTCCTCCTTCCTTTCAGCCATCTTACTTCCTTCTATGACATCATCTCTCTCAGCTTTACGTGTGCCTTTCTGGCCAAACTGCAAATCTCTAAAGTCTCTGCTTTACTTACTGCTCATGAAATTCATCATACAGTTCACCAAATGCAAACATCAATATCCGTAATGCAGTTTGGATATTTTGCTGTTTTGATATTTCCTTCACCAGCTTATTTAGCCCATTGTCTTTAAATTTGGCCTCACACAAAGTTTCAAGACATCGGTAAAATGCAGATAAGTTCTTTGCCAAAGTAACATATGTGGCCTCTACTCCATTTCCCTATGGCGTCTTCTTTGCCATCCTAAATCTCCTGAACACAGTCTCTAACATCTGCCTTTCTAGCCACATTCTGGTCCTTCCAATTTCCTCTCAGAAACCAGTTCCAAAGAGTCACAATTCACATGGTTAGACTTAAATATAGCAGCAATCCCATTTCCCTGGTACCATTTTTTGTTCCGGTCAGCATTATTACAGCCATAAAGACCTGACTGTGTAACTTAGAGTAAAGAAGATTTATTCCCTCCTGCTTTCAGATTCAGTCTATGTGAAGTCAGGGACTGGTGGTGGGAGGTACAGAAAGGGAGAGCACATGGACTATGCTCTTCACGTATTGGAGGCCAGAAGCAAGAGGGGGGGGGGAGGAGGAAATATTTATATAATTATATAATCCCAAGGCCACACCCCCAGAGAGGACCCATCTCTAGTCATACCCTACTGGCCTTGGTCACTGCCCAGATAAATCCATTACAATGAATTTGCCCACTTCTGGGATTACAACCCTCATGATTCAAGTATATCAGCTCCAAACATCAGTAAATGAGTTCTTTAGATAGAGGGCATTTTGTATCTAACTATAACACTGACTTCCTAAAAATAATAATAATAATAATGCTGTAGCAAGATTAGTAGGAATATAAACACTAAGAGACAATTTAAATTGTTTAAGTTGCATAAATTTATAACTCAATAAACAGTATAATACAATTATGTGATTCACAAGGTAATTACAGATTTAACTTGAAAATATGAATTCAGAGTGTATCCTCAGAAATGAGATCTAAAGTTTAAGTTCCCAGATGAAGCGTGATTTATGTGAATCCCGTTGTTTTATGTGGGTCAGTGGCCGTGGATGTCATTAGTCATCTCTTCAGACGCCTGCCCTTGAGGTCATTTGTGACAGAGCACTGGACATGGTCCTCACTTGGAAAGCAGCCATGTTGTTTAGAATGTGCTGGGCTCCTTCCCTTCTACCCGCTGAGCCTTTGCTATG
This sequence comes from Graphiurus murinus, assembly GCA_004027655.1. Lineage (NCBI taxonomy): Eukaryota > Metazoa > Chordata > Mammalia > Rodentia > Gliridae > Graphiurus > Graphiurus murinus. The sequence continues at coordinate 1,122 of PVLC010041143.1, read as the reverse complement.
GCTTAGCATTCCTCCCCTTATGCTTCTGACTCACAGTGGCAGCAGGTATCCTCCTGTCCTCTCATCTACATCCTATCTGCTCTTGGCCAGAGAGTGAATGTGCTGTCGTCCAGCCTGCCAGCAGGTGGCTACTATTTGCAGGCATGAGTTCTGCAGACAACACTGCTCACCTGGGCCTTAAGCCTGCTTGCTCTTGTCTGAAGAGCCAAGAGTTCTCCTGTCCCAAAACAATTTTCTAAGCACTGTAAATGCTCTTCTAAGGCACTGTGTTGGCTGCTATGGTATATTCTCTACATTAGATGGAGAGGGGTTGCTACTCTCCGTCCAGAGAAATGATATAATAGTCAGCATTGATTGAGCACTTAACTGTGTAGTAAGTGCTGTGCTATTATATGAGTTCTCTCATTTACCCTGTACAAACATTATGAGGCAGGTATAAAAATTATCCCCACTTTTAGAATATGCTTTTATAGGTACATTGTAATTATACATGATAATGAGGTTCAGAGTGATAGAAACATATATGCACATGCAGTGCACATATGTTTGAATCCCACCCCGCTCCCTCCTCCTCCCCTATACATATTATTGAGGTTGGGATTGATAACTTCATATATGTACATAGCATCGTTTGAATGGTATCCTTCATCAAGTCTCCGTTTTCCCGTCCCACCTACCTCTCTGATCCCCTTCTTCTATTCTACTGGTATCTCTCTTCATATTTTTGAAGTCCCTTCTGTTTCTCAATTTCTCTCTACCTTCCATATATGAGAGAAAACATACAACCCTTCACTTTTTCTGAGACTGGCTGATCTCACTTAACATAATACTCTCTAGTTTCATCCATTTTCTTGCAAGTGACATAATTTTGTTCTTTTTTATGGCTGAGAAAAGTTCCATTGTGTGTATATACCACAGTTTTATGATTCATTCATTTGTTGACAGATACCTAGGCTGGTACCATAATTTGGCTATTGTGAATTGTGCTGCTAAAAACATGGATATGCATGTGTAACTATAATATTCTGTTTTCAGTCCCTTTGGAGAGATACCCTGAAGTGGTATAGCTGGGTCATATGGTGGTTCCATTCCTAGTCTTCTGAGGAATCTCCACACTGATCT
>PVLC010041142.1:0-13523 GCA_004027655.1 Graphiurus murinus | reverse complement strand
AGAAATAGGGCAGGGGTTGTAGCTCGGATCTAGAATGCCCCTGGGATCAATCCCCAGTACCACACACACAAAGACTATGAACACAATTATTAATATTTATACTTGGTTTGCAGGTTCTATTTCTGGCACAATAGCTTAAAGTTGAACTTGGATAAGAATCCTGTACATGAGAGGAAATTTAACGCTTTGGTTAATGAGAGATTTCTTTCCTGTCCTTCCTAATGGACTGAGTAGTTAGTAATTATGTTGTGCTAGTAATTAGATTTTTCATCTCCCTAAGAATGGGGCCAAGAGAAGAATATAAGAGAGGGAGGTGGCAGGTGGAAAAGAGTATCGTAAGAAGAGTGTTTTATGATAAGCCAGGCATGGTGGCCCACTCTTGTAATCCTAGTATTTGGGAGGCAGAGACAGGAAGATGGTAGATTTGAGGCCAGTCTCAGAAATGTAGCAAGACTCTCAGCAACTTAGTGAGACCCTGTTTGAAAATAAAAAATAGAAAAGGGCTGAGGGTATAGCTTGGTGGTAGAATGATGCTGAGTTCCATCCCCAGTATTAAAATAAATGAATAAATAAATAAATACATAAATAAATATTATATTATATGATAAAAGGCTCTCAGTGCACATTATGATATCCAAACCTCAAGAAACACAATATTATGAATACTGAATCATTAACTGAGGAGTAGAATCTTACTTGCAAACTGAAAATGTTGGAAAAGACAGTAATATATATATATGTATATATGTATATATCTATCCCTATATACATTGTCTTATTTGTATATATAAGTACATTTGTCTTATAGCCTTCTTTTTTTTTATATAGCCTTCTTTCTGCAGAAATAACTCATTGAATCAGGGAAGGTGGGCTATCTATTTGTAAAGTAGACTCTGATAAGTAGCAAGAGGGAGGCACAGACCTCTTTGGAGGTTTTAGAAATTCAATGGCTTAAAAAAAACTCTTCCAGGGCAAGCCTTGCTGGAAGTCCAAAAGTGTCTACAGTATTGCTGGGGCTTAGAGACACCATTAATACAGAGGAAACATCCACTTTCCTAATGAAAAGATCTTTTAAAAATAAAATGGCTATGTTAACTTTAGGAATACAGATGACTTGTTACTTGTCTACTAATGTATTGAGTTTATTAATGTAGCTTTTACATATTCAGTCTCATCTACAATATGAAATTGTTTTATTTGTAAATATTACATTTTTCACTTTCATAGTTTATGAAGTGTTTTTTTATTAACACTCTTCACTCATATCAGTGATATCTAAGCCTTCTCTAGGAGTCTTCTCATACAGTTTAACATAGCACATGGTCCTCACCTCTGTCTGTTCCAGACACAGCTGTACTTGAATCTGTTTATTCAAAGCCAGTGCTATCTGTTTAGGTAACATTGGAGAGTTTGTTTTTCATGATTTATCCACATGGAGAGTTGGGATCTCCACAATGTAACCTTTACCCTATAACTTTAAAAAGTGTCTCTTAAGCCAGATGTGGTGGCACACACCTGTAATCCTACTACTTGGGAGGCTGAGACAGGTGGATCACAGGTTTGAAGTCAGCTTCAGCAACTTAGCAAGGCTCTTAGTAAATTCATAAGGATTTGTTTTCAAATAAAAAATAAAATAGGACTGGGAGTGTAGCTCAAAGGTAAAATGATCCTGGGTTCCATCCCAAGGACCTACACACACACACACACACACACACACACACACACACACATACACATATACTACGGTGTCTTTTTAAAAATCTATTTTGAGATGACAGATAATATTTGCAATTAATCTGGGTGAAATTCCTTTGTCTCTCTGACTTTTTAAAAAAACCAGTTCTTCTGGGCACAGTGGTGTATACCTGTAATACCAGTGCTCGGGAGGTTGAGAAAGAGGATTGCAGGTTCAAAGCCAGTGTGTAGTAACTTAGTGAAACCCTTTTCAAATAAAAAATAAAAAGGACTGGGGGTGAAGTGCAGAGATAGAACACCCCTGGATTCAATCTCTAGTACCACAAACAACAACGACAACAATAACAGTTCTATCAGGTGGCCTGTATAAGTATCCCAAATTGGTTTAGATTATGTTTCTTTGTTCTAGTTATTTATTTTTTGAATAAATTGTATAATTGAGAGTACATCCCATTATATGAAAGTCTATATAAAAGTAGAAATATAAAATTACTTTTTTTTTGGTGGTGGTGGTACTAGGATGGAACCCAGGGGCCTTCTACCTCCGGGCTATACCTCCAGACCTATTTTATTTTTTATTTGGATATTGAGTCTCACTAATTTGCTGAGGGTGGCCTTGAACCTGCGATTCTCCTGTCTCAGCCTCCCAAGTACTGAGATTACAAACTTGCACTACCAAGCTTAAAATGATTTTCTTAAGGAATTACCTTTGGGTTTAAAAATTGTCTTCTATATGATAGTCTCTCTTTGCATATTTTTATTTTTTATTGAATTGATTAAAATGATTCTTGGTAGCAATTTAGATAAAAATCACAGGATTAATACTATACCAAGATCCACAAATATAAATCATATAAATTTATACGCAATGTATATTGGGAAGAGTTTTAAGTTCTATATAGGTCAAAATAAGTGAAAATGTCCTAGTGTTGAAATATTCATGAATTTTATTAACAAAAGGCTATTTTAATTTCAGATTGATATTCATTTTTCTACTTAAAATGAATTCTGTGGAACATTAATCCATTGAGGTCTTCCGAGAAGAAAATTCAATGGTAGAAAAGGCTGTACATTAGTTTTTTTTTTTTTTTTTATTTTGTATTTAAAATGCACATTAGCCTGCTGGAGGCTCTGAAGTTTTTCAGGTAGTAATTTGTTTTCAACCCGGTATTTGCAAATAGATTTCACTTTGGAACCCTTTATACAAAATAATTATTAAGTTTATGTAACTATAGTTCTATGGCATTCACTTCTGTCTGTCTTTCTTTGGTGTATGTGGATGTTTGGGGCAGGGTTATTGGGAGTTGAACCCAAGGGCATTCTACCTCTGAGCTACACCCCTATTCCTATTTTATTTTATTTTGAAACAGGGTCTCCCTAAGTTGCTGAGCATATCGCTAAATTGCTGGAGCTGGCCTTAACCTGCAATCCTCATTGTCTCAGCCTCTCAAGTACTGGGATTACAGGGATGTGCTACCATGCTTGGCTTCTATGTTTCTTTAACTCAAGAAAAACAGAAAGGGAGAAGTGGGGACGAGAGATGCCTCAGAGAACCTGGGAGGGTCCCTATGGTCTTGAGGGAATATATTTAGGCACTTTAAGTATAGTTAGGAGGAAGAGCAATGCACCAAGTCATGCATCAGAGGACAATTCTCTTACAAAGGGCATCTTATTTTGTGTGCAAGGCATTTGATAGTCTAGAGCAGGCTTCCAGGGGTATTATGTTCATGAGTCCTGAGGACCCTCCTGAGAGAGCCCTGGCTCTTCTTCTGACAAGGGAGATGGATCAATGCAAACTTTCATTACTCCTCAGAAAGCAGGGCTACCTCTGAGGGTAAAAGGGGGTAACTGAGGGATGGTTTCCATAATCCCATGTGGTGGATTCTAATCATATATCTTTGGACCAATCCTCCCACTAACCCCAGTCTCTAGAAAACTGGTACCAAATTCCTAGAGAAAAGACATTTTGGAAACACTATTTAAAAGCATGGTGGCCCCTTTTTTATGACTTGATGAAAAATGTTAAGACTTGCAGATGGAGGGCCCTTTCCCTAACACAGCACAGCCATTGGACATGGCAGAGGAGTGGCTGGGGTCATGCTACCCTGGGTGGCTTCACCAGGCAGGAGTGGCAGGTGCACTCTCTTTATTTTTAGGCACTGAAGGTTGAACCCAGGGGCATATTACCTTCGAGCTATATCCTAGCCCTATTTTATTTTTATTTTGAAACAGGATCTCACTAAGTTGTGGAGGGCCTCACAAGTTGCTGAGGCTGGTCGTGAACCTGCGATCCTCCTGTCTCCGCCTCCCAAATACAAGCGTGTATCACCACACCCAGCTGAGCACAGCTCTAGCTAGGAAAGGTAACATCTCCAGCCGACCACGTGGGGAACGAAAAGGACAAGGGAGAGAGGGGAGGGTGGCTCCATGGGACAGCCAAGAGGAGGCTCAAGTAGTAGGCAAGGATCCCTGGTGAGACACGGAAGCCAGCGCATCCTGAGCAGAGAGGAATGTGCTGTGCGCTGTGCAAGCCAGGTCCTACAGTCGCACAAGTTCCTTTAGTTCACTCTGAAGCAGATATATCTGGAACAGGAGTCCCTGAATTTCATTTGTGGACCGTGAAACCTTGGGTAACCTTTGAAAGAGACACGAATTACTGAGCAGCGCCCTGGAGATTTGGAATTAGGAGCGATGATGCCCTGAGTTGATGTTTTACAAGTTTCCTAGGTGGTGCTGGGGGGGGGGGGGTCTAGATTGAGTGGCCCACTCCTGAGTAGAAGAAACACAGGTTTTGTATTGAAAATACTTTTTGAATTTAATTTTCTATTGTGAAATGAAATTGGAGACATTAAAATGCATTCTCTTATAGTCACAGATAGGTTAGTAATTACAAGTCTTCTTAAAAAAAAAAAAATCAAACGATTGCTAATGGGTGGTTTAATGAGCCACTCATGGCCTGGTGTGGTGGCGTACACTTGTAATCCTAGTACTTGGGAGGCTGAGACTGGAGGATCCGGGTTCGTGACCAGCCTCAGTTACTTAGTGAGGCCCTCTGCAACTTAGTGAGACCTCTGTTTCCAAATGAAGAATAAATTAAAAAAAAAGAATTAAAAAATAGGACTGGGAGTATATCTTGGAGGTAATATACCTCTGGGTTCGATCCCCAGTACTGCAAAAAAAAAAAAAAAAAAAAAAAAAAAAAAGAGCCTCTCACTCATATGTTTGCCGTTTGCTGCAGACCCCAGATCTCCCTTGCTCTTCACTCCCTTCTCTTTCCTTATTTGTTTTTGTTTATATGATATTTTTCCCATGTCCTCACCTGCTCAAGCCAGGATCTGGCTCTGTTGTCTGCAGAGACCTTTGCCCATTTGAACCCTTTTTGCCAGACTACTCAGAAATAAAATGCTTTTCAATTTTTATGTTTATTTTTTATGCTTGCTGGATTAGCTACCCTCTGATGCTGATTATATAACATTACTCTCCTCATTCTTGAACCATCTAACTAGAAATGGCCAGGGGATACTTTTCTGTTTTTAATGATAACATTGATGACACCAGAGAGCCAGACTCTATCCTCAGATGTCAATTTCATGCATATCTCACAAGGCAAAGCCATCTGAAAAGAGGCTCCAGTCACCAGAGACACTGCAAACTCTACACCCCCAATCAGCCTGCTTCATGGGACTTCCTTTGTAGATTTCGTCATTTGCCATAGATAGTGGTCTTATTTGTTCTGTCTCACTTTGCAGCAATTTTGGGCAAGAGGTCTGTGTCTTGGTTACCCCATCTGCAAAATGGAGGCAATAATATAATGCTACAAAATAGAAACCATTTTGCAAAGAAGTCGGTAATGCAAGTATGGATGGCTTAAGTGTAACTTACCCCCAATGTGCTCATCATTTAAAATGGAAACTTGCAAAGAACAATTTGATAGTAACTGCATTTTCAATGAATGACTAGAGGTCACAGTTCATAAAATAGTCCTGCACCACTTGGGTCGTTTTCTGCAGAATTTGCAAGCTGAAGGGATGGAATGCTTCTCTGCTGTGTAAATTCTGCATCTGCTATTTCTTACAACTGCTTTCCCTAGGGCATGAGTGACCGAAGCAGCAGAGTTAGTAGAAAAAACAGGTGTGCCTGTTCAAAGAAGGAAAGTTAAGTGTATTTATGAAAATGGTCTCTCCAGCACCCCTTCCCCTCTCCCAGAGAGATTGGTGATCCAGGCACCTTGAGGGCAATGCCAACTGGAAAAGCCCTGGCTCCTTGCATGGACTTTCTATCTTGTAGCTTGGCAAGTTCAGGGAGGAAACTCAAGCCTTGCCTGCAGGGTGAGGTGCATCCCTGTTCTCTGTGCTGCGCAGGAGTTTCTTTAGTTTCTGCAGGTTGAGATTTTGCTGGTTTGAGTAAAAGGATTGCTTGCCTGGGTACTTGCATTCAAAACTTGAGCTTTAGAGCTGCTCATTGGTGAGGAGAGTACATGAGGAAAACTGCATTTTGTTTCATTTTGAAGGTCTTTTTGTAAGATTTAGGGCTGTAGAGAATGGTGAGCCAGGTTCTAAACACTCAAGGGTTGGTGCTCAGGCAATTCCTCAAGGTCACATTACCTTGATGACAGTAGGGCCAAAGTTCTAGCTGGTCTTACAGATTTGGAAACTGGATTTTATCAGTATCCAGGAAGTCTTGAGGATGAATAATTTCATGCCCACAAAACTCGAAAGAGATTATACAAACCAGAGTGGTGATAGTTTGACTTATACTGAGAAACTATGTGTCAAATTGCCTGGACCCAGCCGGGAGTGGTGGTGCACACTTGTAACCCTAGTACTTGGGAGGCTGAGACTGGAGGATCCAGGTTCGCGGCCAGCCTCATCTACTTAGTAAGGCTCTCTGCAATTTAGTGAAACCCTATTTCAAAATAAAGAATAAAAAATAGGACTGGGGATGTATCTCGGAGGTAGAATGCCCCTGGGTAAAAAAAAAAAAAAAATTGCCTGGACACTTTTGCTGGATGGCTGGAATGTTTTTATTAATTTCCAACCATAAATATATCTATCCAATGTACCAGACATTTATACATGCTTGCTTAAGCACTTTTTAGGAGGCTACAGAGGGAGCTAAAATACAACCAGAAGGGTACATGTTGACCATGGAGAGAGAACTTGTCAATATTAACATCAGGTGTACCAAGCCATATCATCTGATGTGTCTACCCACAGTGTTAGAATTTATGACAAGTGAACTGAATGTTTGAGCCAGGAGGTCAGAGCCCCTTCCCTGGGTGCTATTAAAAGCTTCCTGATTCATTCACATTATCTCCTTTTTTTCCATGTGTGTGGATGAAAACTTTTCACTGGGTGAGAAATACCCAGTGTTTCTCTAATGTGTCCTATGGTTCACAGGGCTCATCATGTTCTGTAGGGGAAAAGGGGTTCTGTGGTTGAAAAATTCTGTACTCTACACAGTATCCCATTTTGTGGACTCACCATGTTCAGTAGCACATTTAAATGTTCTGAGAGCTGGGCTTGGTGACACATGCCTGAAATCCCAGTATTTAGGAGACTGAGATAGGAGGATCACAGATTCAAGGCCAGACTTAGCAATTTAGCAAGACTCTCAGCAACTTAGCAAGGCCATTTCAAAATAAAAACTAAAAAGGGCCGGAGGATGTAGCTGGGAAGTAGAATGCCCATGAGTTCAATCTCCAATATCTATCTACCCCAATGTTCCGAGAAAACTTGTTTGTTTATTCTCACATTTTTCAAACTTACTTGATCAAAGAATTTTTTTCTCTTTGGAATATCTAATAGCAACCCAAGAAACTAAGCATTACAGGGACTATCCTTTGAAAATGCTAATACAGGTTGAGCATCCCAACTCCCAAATCCAAAATGCTCCAAAATTCAAAACCTCTTGAGGGTCAACTTCACACCACGAATGGAAATTCCATCCCTGACTTCAGATCACAGTCAAAATGCAGGTGCATTGACACAGCATAGTAAAGTTACTGTCCGGCTACATGTATGAGGTATACACAAAAAATAAGCGAATTTCATATTTAGACTTTGTTCCCATCCTCAGGATATCTCATTATGTATATGCAGGTATTTCAAAATCTGAAATCCCAAATACTTCTAGTCCCAAGCATTTCAGGTAAGGGATTCTTATCCTGTATTGATGCCAATGGCCATGAGAGCCACCGATTGGGCAAGAGGCAGCTCTTTCTTTTCTTGTGTTTTGCCTGGGTGACAGTTTTGTGGCTGCCTCACTATTGTCTCCAGGTCCCGATTATAATGTCAGAAGAGCAGGAGGAGCAAAGGGAAGCGAGTTGCATTTAAAGAAAGGTAAAATGGTCCTCAGGTGAAGTAAGTTCCAGGAAGAACTTAGTTCTAAATTTCCTTTTAGCTCTCAATATTTTTGGAACTAAAGACTCTGGAGTAAAGGACAGTTCTTTATTGTATTTCTATGACTTTTCCCTCCCCTAGCAATGGAGAAAAATAAGCAGTTGTGTGTAATAGGGACAGTGAAGAGTTTCTGAAAAACTATATTAGTCATCATGAGTTCTTGTTTGCAATGGCTTTAAACTTTAGCAGGTGACATAGTGGAAAAAGGCCAGATTTGCAATTAGAAAATCTGGGTTCAAACCTCCACCCTGTCCCAGTGTTACCTTGGGCAAATGATTTCAGCTCTCTGAACTTCAGCTTCTTCTTCGACAATTCATACATACTGTTGTTGTAAGGATAAAATGATGACATCAATAATATCCAAGAGCTGGGCGTGATGGCACACACTTGTAATCCCAGCATTCGAGACGCTGAGACCAGAGGATCCGGGTTCGCGGCCAGCCTCAGCTACCTAGTGAGGCACTCCACAACTTAGTGAGACCCCGTTTCAAAATAAAGAATAAAAAATAGGGCTGGGGGTATAGCTCGGAGGTAGAATGCCCCTGAGTTCAATCCTCAGTACCGCAAAAAAAAAAAAAAATCCAAGAGCTCTAAGCCTTATACTAAATATTTTATATACCTTATTTCTTTTCAACCTTCCTAAGCAAACTTAAATAGTATACAGCAGAAGCAGAAATAAAGGCTTAGAGAAATAAATAGCTTGTCCAAGGACACAAGGCTAGTAATGGTAAGAGCTGGATTTGAATCCAGGTCTGTTTAATTCCAAAGTCTGTTTTCTTTGTGACATGCAGAGGCCCAGGGTTGAACACTTAGGTATTAATACATGTCTTAAAATATAATTGGGTTTCTTTTTATTTAGTGTAATTAGCCCATAGCCAAATGACTAGGTTGACTATTGTCAAGTATGAAACTGTAGAAATAGCCTAAGATGACCCTGTAAGGGAAGAAAAATCTCAAACCAGATAAACCTTACATATTACTTAACGTAAGTGTTTTTATTAGATCACTATTTAAAAAGGTCTGCATGATGCTTGGTAATCACTGCATACAGAGTTGTTTGGTTTTGGTTTTGGTTCATATGTTATTATACTGCACTGAATACTCCATTTTGGCAGACTGTGTCAGATTTTATACTGATCATTTGTGGTCACCCAACCTTTTAGTGATTTCCCACATGGTGAAACTTACCTTTCCAAGGTAGAAGCCAGAAAATGCATATTGCAGATTTCTTTGTGGCCAGGGGGGCAGGCCTGTGACTGCAGCTGTACAGATACCCAGCCCAAGCAAGGTGGATCTGGGGGAGAGCCACAGAGGGAGATGAGTCACAGGAGGAAGTCAATTTTCTGCCAACGGTGGAGGAGAGATGAAGGCAAGGAGGCAGTGGCTGAGTCCTTGCCCCTAGCTCTCAGGGTCATAGGCACTGAGTATGGGTGCAATGGTGTTTCCCTTGAAGAAGCCTCTGTGTGTAGCTGAGCCACATTGCTGGCTATGTACCTTCAGGGTTTGGCTCGCTGGTTCTTCTGGAGAGCCTTGAGCTACCTAATACTGTTTAATAAGTCCCTTTTTCACTGGGCATGGTGGCACATGCTTGTAATCCTAGTACTTGGGAGGCTGAGACAGAAGGATCATAAATTCGAGGCCAACCTCAGCAACTTAGTGAGACTCCCATTTCAAAATAAAAATAAAATCAGGCCAGTGGTGTAGTTCAGGGCTAGAATGCCCTTGGGTTCAATCCCTAATAACACACACACACACACACACACACACACACACACACACACACACACGCACAAACTTCTTTCCACTTAAACTTGCCAGAGTAGATTCTGTTATTTGTAACCCAGAATTTTCACTATTAAATGCACTATTTAATTGCAGTGCTTGGCACATACTCTACAAATCCTTGCCGAATTCATAAATGGAGGGCGGTTGTGAAACTGGTGATTTCTCTCTCTCTCTCTCTCTCTCTCTCTCTCTCTCTCTCTGTGTGTGTGTGTGTGTGTGTGTGTGTGTGTGTGTGTGTGTGTGTGTGTGTGTATGTGAGGATCCTGATATATCTGTTTACTTTTCAGAACTGCTCTTTTTTTTTTTATTGGTGCATTCATACATCTTAATGAGGTACAAGCTGATAAAGGCATACATGCACACAGCACTCATTTAACCCTTCCCCAATTCCCACCCCATTCCCTCCCCCCTCTCTCTTTTTATGTTCAGTTTAGTGATTGACTTTGATATGATTGTGAAAGTACATCATGTGCCTTATGGTGTTTCCTTCCCCCTTCCATCACCTTCAGTTAGGTTTCTCCTTCGTCTAGAGTCCCTCCTATGACCATTTCTCCCTAGATTCCACATATTAGGGAGAGCATCTGATTTTTTACTTTTTGTGACTGACTAATCTCACTTAGCATAATATTTTCCCATTCCATCCATTTTCCTGCAAATGACATGATTTTGTTCTTCTTGATGGCTGAGTAAAATTCCATTGTGTACATATCCCATAGTTTGGTAATCCATTCATCTGTTGATGGACATCTTGGCTGGTTCCATAGTTTGGCAATTGTAAATTGTGTGGCTATAAACATAGATACTTATACATTAGTCTGGTAGTTTGGTTTCCAGTCTCTCTTTGGGTAGATACTCAGAAGTGGTATTGCTAGATCATAGGTTCATTCTCATAATTCCTTAAATTCATTTGGAACAACAACAACAACAAAAAACCCAGAATAGCCAAAATAGTTCTCAGCAATAAGAACCATGCATACAGGAGGCATCACAATACCTGACTTCAAACTACACTACAAAGCACTGGTAATGAAAACTGCATGGTATTGGCACAAAAACAGACACATAGACCAATGGAGCAGAACAGGGGACTCAGAAACAAATCTGCACATTTACAACCAATTGATTTTTGACAAAGGAGCCAAAAACATACACTGGGGAAAAAAATAGCCTCTTCAACAAATGGTATTGGCAAAACTGGTTAGCCATATGTAGAAAAGTGGAAATAAACCCCACTTTTTCTCACTCTACACAAGAGTCAATTCAAGATGGATCAAAGGCCTGGAAGTCAGGCCAGAGAGCTTGCAGCTAACTTGAAGAGGGCATAGGTCTAACACTTCAACACATAGGCACAGGTAAAAACTTTCTCAACAAGACCCCAAAGGCACATGAAATTCAAAGGAAGATCAATACATGGGATTGCATTAAACTGAAGAGCTTCTGTGCAGCAAAGGAAACTATTAAGAACCTCAACAGAGAGCCCACAGAATGCGAGAAAATTTTTGCCAACTACTCCTCCAATAGAGGACTAATATCTAGAATATACAGAGAACTAAAACAAAAACAAAACACTGCTAAGAAAACAAATAAACCAATAAAAAATGGGCAAGTGACCTAAATAGACACTTCAAGAAGAAATACAAGTGGACAATAAATGTATGAGGAAATGTCCAACATCATTAGCAATCAGAGAGATGCAAATAAAAACTACCCCGAAATTTCAGCTAACTCCAGTTAGAATGGCAATCATTAAAAACATAACAACAAATGCTGGTGAGGGTGTGGAGAAGTGGGAACACTATTACATTGCTGGTGGGAGTGCAAATTAGTGCAACCACTTTGGAAAACAGTATGGAGGATCCTGAGACAAATAGGAATGAACCTACCATATGATCCAGCAATAGCACTGATTTGAATTCTTCTAAACTTTATCTAGGGATTTGATATAGGGACAATTTTGTTTCTGCTCTGACTTTTCAAACAATAGGAGCATTGTAAATGTTAATACGTCCCTTCACCTTGCTTTAGGGTCTGTTAATGAAGACATATGGATAAACTTTTGCCAGTTTTCATTTCTCTGTAATTAAGTGGGTGAGTTTTTCTCATTTATGCTTATGAAAAGGAAATTTTCAGTGTCTGATGACTGGAGTTGACTTTTGAGTTAAAGCTGACAGCTCTCTACTGAAGAATCTGCTTTCACATTGCTGTATCCTATGAGAGATATTAAACTGTGAGTCTCAGAGTGAACCAGGAACAGTTAACTTTTTTTTTTAACTTACATTTATTTTACATTTTAAAAGATTTTTTTTTACTACTTATAAGGGATTACTCAGAAACTGGTCCACTTTAGTATTATGTTTTGTGATAGTTGATTCTGGATTAGAGATATCAAGTCTTTGTCATCCATTCTATAGAGCCTAAAAATCCTCAAAGAACAAAGTTGTACATCTATCATAATAAGATTCATTCCAGGAACTACACAAAATGGGAAATTTGTAAGTTGGCTCAAACTTTCCCCTATTTTCCTGAACAATTTTGCAGTTATGTTTGAGCATCCATGGTTTCTTGAAGAAGAGGCTCTCAGTAGAAATGCCATAATAAATTTTGAATTTAGAAAGAGGGGAAAGTGGGCTCAAAGGGAGACTGACTTCCCTGGATGGAGCCACTTGCTCCTGCTCTGGTCTCTACTAAATCAGAACACCCATGACCTAGAGTTTTTAAGGTCTCCTGCTTTATAATTTTTTTTCTTGGATTCAAACTGATGTTCATAATTGGCAGTTTTAACAACTAGAACTAATTTATATGAAGTTGTTTTGTGATGGTTATTTTTGAGAGAGAGAGAGAGAGAGAGAGAGAGAGAGAGAGAGAGAGAGAGAGAGAGAGAGAGAGAAACTGCTGTGTAATCACATTAGGATGCTCTTAAGGGTCTGGCTTATCTGGAAACAGAACATTGGAAAGATAACATTAACACTCCATTTTAATCCCACCCCCAGCAGAGTCAAGATTTTGTGGCACTTATCTTTGTCAAGAATTAAGGATGAAATGTGCAAGAAACAGATTTTTGTTTTTAAAACAACAGTTGCTAAGCAACTACTATGTACCTTTTGTTACCTAACCAAGTTTTGGGCAGATAGGAGCCAGGTGAGTATATATAGAAGCTCTCCCATTTTTTGGATTTTGATCACACAATAATTACTAAATATCTGTTTATATACCCATGAAACTGCTTTTCCTCTCATTTTAAATCTGGCAGTGTAACCACTATTTTGGAATTCCTACACAAGAAATATAATAAGGAATCATGTATGACTATGCTTATAAATAAATGCAATGGACATAAATTCTAATGTATAACTTTTTTTTCTTGGCATTATCTGAATTAGATTCTTGCTAATTCATGTGTGTATGGCGGGGTGTACTGGAGATTGAACTCAGTGGCACTCTACCTCTGAGCTATACTCCAAGCCCTATTTTGTTACTTTTTAAATTTTTAAACAGTGGTATTGCTGGGTCATATGGTAGGTTCACTCCCATTCGTCTGAGGATCCTCCATACTGTTTTCCACAGTGGTTGCACAAGTTTGCAATCCCACCAACAATGTATTAGGGTTCCCACTTCTCCACACCCTCGCCAGCAGGTGTTGTT
>PVLC010041141.1:0-13519 GCA_004027655.1 Graphiurus murinus | reverse complement strand
AAAAAAAAAAAAAAAAAAAAAAAAAAGTCAACCGGGGCATGGTGGTGCACCCTTGTAATCCCAGTATTTGGGAGGCTGAGATGGAGGATCCAGGTTCACGGCCAGCCTCAGCTACCTAGTGAGGCCCTCCGCAACTTAGCGAGACCTTGTTTCAAAATAAAGAATAAAAAATAGGGCTGGGGGTATAGCTCGGAGGTAGAATGTCCCTGGGTTCCATCCCCAGTACCAAAAAACCAAAAAAAGTCAACCGTTAATTGATTTTTTTTTTTTTTTCTCTCCGTACTGGGGATGGAACCCAGGAGCATTCTACCTCTGAGCTACACCCCAGCCCTATTTTTTATTCTTTATTTTGAAACAGGGTCTCACTAAGTTGTGGAGGGCTTCACTAAGTATCTGAGGCTGGCTGCAAACCTGTGATCTTCCTGTCTCAGCCTCCCAAGTACTGGGATTACGAGAGTGCGCCACCATGCCTGTCTCCATTCCTTCATCTTGACCTCTCTCCTCCAAACTCCACAATCATGAATATTTCCCTCTCCACAGATACCCCTATTAACAGTCTGATCACATTCTTTCAGACTAAATTCTACTTATTCGTCAATCCTAACCTTAGATATCATTTCCTCCTGAAGCTTTCTCTGATTCTTAGTTAGGGTCACTCTATATCTATTTGCTTCTATAGCAACTGGGAGTGACCTTTATTAGAGTATTAAAATGTATATTAGTTGTTATTGTTTTTTTTTTTAATTTATACTCAGCTTTAATTGTGAACATCCTGAGAGTGGGTTTTTTTTTTTTTTTAATCTTTATATTACCCAGTTTGTTACAGTACTTCATACATTTTTGTTGAAGGATAATTACACAGTCTTTGTTCTCAATATGGTCTGATGAGGACGCATAAATAACTCTAGGAGGAAAAGTAGGGTGTTAAGGTGAGGCTGGAGCCCAGGATGGTGCCACCCAGTCCCAGGCACATAGAGGCTAATACAGGAAATCTAGCTCAGAAAGCACAAATGAAACCTGATCCGAGCTCCCATATTGGTACCCCTGCCTGTTATTGATCCAGTCAAAACCTGTCCCCCTGGGGCTATATAATCTCTATGTTGATACCATTCAGGGCTCTGACTCAGAGCTTTGCTCTCTGGGCCTCGCCGGTGAATAGAGACCTACTATATCCTACTCCAGTCTTCATTTCTTGTTCTTTGTGGATCAAAGCCTCTTGCAACAAAGAAATCAGGTTAGACCAGGTGTAGTGGCACACACCTGTAATCCCAGTACTTGAGAGTCTGCGACAGGAGGATTGCCACTTCAAGACCAGCCTCAGCAATTTAGCAAGGTTCTCAGCAACTTAGCAAGGTTCTCAGCAACTTAGCAAGACTCTGTTTCTAAATAAAATAGGACTGGAAATAGTATGTCCGGTTCTCTCCCTCTTTCTCTCTCTCTCTCTCTCTCTCTCTCTCTCTCTCTCTCTCTCTCTCTCTCACACACACACCAAAAAAAAAAAAGTAAAAGAAACAAGGAAATCAGCTTATAGCTTAGAAACATCTTCCAGGTAAGGTGACAGCTAAGCATCTTTTTTTTTTTTTTTTTCTTTTTCCTTTGTGTGTGTGTGTGTTACTGGAGATGGAACCCAGGGCCATTCTAATTCTGAGCTACACCCCCAGCCCTATTTTTTATTCTTTATTTTTGAAACAGGGTTTCACTAAGTTGAAAAGGGCCTCACTAAGTAGCTGAGGCTGGCCACAAACCTTCAATCCTCCTGTCTCAGCCTCCCATGTACTGGAATTGCAAGCGTGTGTCACCACACCTGGCTAAGCATCCTGACATATGTCAACAGAAGCAGACAAAAGGAAATAGGAATGTGTGCCACAAATAAGAGTGGAACCACAATAAAATGTTAAGGTATGCTAATTTTTCCAAAAAAGCAGTCTATTATACACATTTTAATTACATTGACATATTAAAATATTTTTCAGTATTTTTTATGGACCAGGGACTTAACATCACTCTACAAGATGGTAATTGTCATATCCAATTTACAAAGACAGAAACTAAGGTTTAATGACTATATCAGACATCATCAGTGCCCTGCCCATATCCTCTTGGCCCACCATTTAGGCCATCTGTGGCTTTAATAATTCCCACACATCCATGCCAATGCTTTCAGAGCTCAACCATTTGTCTTTCTGCCTGAGGGGTTTTTGTTTTGTTTTGTTTTGTTTTGTAGCAGTAGTAGTATACAGCTCAAAGGAAGACTGCCAAGGGAAGTACCAGAGAGTAACACTCTCAACTACTAAGGAAAAGGAAATAATTGGTGGAGAAACTATCCCATTTTCTTGTCCTTCACTGAAGTAATTGATTTCTGTTCTATATAGTTTCTCAGAGTTTCCAGTGGAATTGAGTTCCATTTGCCCTCAGTGGTAACCTACTCGTTAGCACACTCTTTACTGACTCTCCTCCCTTCCCTGTTTGACTTCCTCACCAAGCTTTTCAAATAAAGGTCTCTGTACCCAATCCTTATCTCAGGGTCTTGGATGTAGGGGTGCCCAATTTAAGATAAATTGCTGCTCAGTTGGTGGTCCATGCCTGTCAACCGAGCTACAGGAGGGAAAGTGAGGCTAAGGCAGGAGGACCACAAGTTGGAGGTTGACCTGTACCATTTAGTAAGACAATGACTCAAAATAAAAAATAAAAGGGGCTGAGTATGTAGCTTAGACTTAGAGTGCTTCCCTAGCATGTGTGAGACCCTGGGTCCAGTCCCCAGTACCACACACACATAGAGTGACAGATATGGTGTATTTTAGTCTCTTACTGTTAGTGTTTAATTCAGCAGCATGTAATAGATTTATATATGCATCAAAGTCCTGAAAGAAATTAAAAGTCAAAGTTTATCAACTGCAGAATTTTCCAGTAAGTTTTTGTTTGTTTGTTTATTTGTTTGTTTTGTGGAACTGGGGATTGAACCCAGGGGCATTCTACATCTGAACAACACCCCCAGCCCCATTTTTTATTCTTTATTTTGAAACAGGGTCTCACTAAATTGTGAAAGGCCTCACTAAATACCTGAGGCTGGCTGCGAACCTGTAATCCTCCTGTCTCAGCCTCCCAAGTACTGGTATTACAATTGTGCTCCACCATGCCCAGCTAGTAAATTGGCTTTTGTTGTTGTTGTTTAACCAATGCACAGCACTGAGGGTCTTTGTACCAAATCTTGAAGAAATAAAACATGGTTCTTGCGCTCGGGATTACGTAAAAATAGTCAATTGGAGTATATCAGTATTTCTCCATATATATTAAATTCAGTAAGCATTTATCACATATTAAGCTCTGTGTTATGTTATTGGGCATAGGAAGTTGAATCAATCTTTGTCTTAGTGCTCTGAGCTCACAGTCTGGTGAGAGAAAGGTGCAGAGCAGAAATCAATGATAAGGTGTAACGTACAGGACAAACGCTGTTAAGTACTAGGACCCAGCTTCTGGACAAGTTGGAGTACAGGAAACAGAGAGCTGAGCTGTGTGTTTAGAGGGAATTGGGAAGGCTTTGTAGTGGAGGTAACATGTGAAGTAGGAAGGGTTGTTTACAAGTGGAGTTCTGGGTTAAGTTTTGTACTTTCTATCAGACATCACTTGCGGGTTTGTTCCATTTTTATCTTTTGTTTTCTTTTGCTGTCCAGTCTACTTTGCCATCCACCTACCTATTTGGTCCTTGGTCTGTTTTCTTGGAACTAGCATAGGCCAAGGTCTATCACTTATAAATGATAATTGCCTTTTATTAAAAAACATTTCTTCAGGGATAGTACTTGTGAAGAAAGAAATTTCATTCTTTAGATTTGTTTTAGCCAAGTCAACAAAGCACAGTTCCTGTGGCCCATCTGTTAGAATACAAAAATAACCTCACTATGTAGAAACAGATGTTTAAAATGGTATTCATTAAAATGAGATTCCACCTGTAATGGAAAGCAGAAAGTGGATGCAAAAGGAATGTTGTAAGCTGGCAGGCCTTGCTATTGTCTTTTATCGCATTAGGAATTTATATTTGTGGATAAGACATTACTAAAAGGAATGAATGTGCTTCTAGGTTTAGTGTCTAGTGATATGGTTTATTAGTAATATTGAAACAATTACTCTAGGTTTCTTAGGAGTGTAGCAGCCATAGGAAAACAAGATACCTCAGAGTAGGTTACTTCTTAGCAATGAACAAAGTTATCTTGGGCAGAAAATTCAAGACTGCCCTATAGTACCAACAGAAATTTATATTTACTGATTGTCTTCTTTGTCAGGTGCTTTATTGTACATTTTTACAAGAGTGCTATAAAGGAGATATCTTCATTTTATAGGTAAGGAAATTGAAACTGAGCAATATACTAAATAACTTCCCCCAAATTACAGGTAGATTGGAATGCAAAACTCAGATTTCTAAGCCATTGTGTTCTTTCCACTATTCCACATTGTCTTTACAACAATGAAGGCACAGTTAATAATAAGTTAAATAACCTAGACTATCAAATGGAATATCTGGAACATAAATCCAGAGCTGTCTGATTCCAAAGCCCATGCCCATGTCCCTCTTCATGTTTATGGCCTTTGCCTCTGGATTCATTTAGCCTCATTTTGGGCATGGAGGAAAAGCAGACATGTTGACATCTAGTGAATAGAGTCCTAAATTATAATTAGCGAGCCCAATTAGCACTAATAACTATAAGAAATTCTGAAAAACATTATGTAAACTGATTAAAAAAAAAAGCTTGAGCTATTTTGGATGACTATAAAAAGTGCATTAGCTTTATTACTTCTTAAATCATATTATTTCATCTGTTAATCCAATAAATATTTGTTGATTTCTTACTTTGTGTGCAGTATAGTCTCAATCAGACAAAAGTTTCTGTTATCCATGAAGTTTACATTCTGGTTGGAGATGCAGGCAATAAGATAAATACTGATCAGCAAAATACACGGCACGTTAGTTGATAAGTCTTGACTAAGAAAGTAAAGCAGGGAAGCCAGGTGTGGTGGCGCACGCTTGTAATCCCAGCATTCGGGAGGCTGAGACAGGAGGATCCGGGTTCTCAGCCAGCCTCAGCTACCTAGTGAGGCCCTCCCTCCGCAACTTAGTGAGGCCCTGTTTCAAAGCAAAGAATAAAAAAAAAATAGGACTGGGGGTATAGCTCGGAGGTAGAATGCCCCTGAGTTCAATCCCCAGTACCGCAAAAAAAAAAAAGAAAAGGATAGTCTCAGAGGAATGTACCTGAACGAGGCAGGCAGGAGAAGGAACCAAGCAAATACCTGTGGGAGATGCCCTCCAGTGGATAGGATGTCAAGTGGAGGGGCCTTGAGGCCAGTGTGGCAGGAATGAAATATGAGATTATATGGCTAGTTTGGAGTGACAAAAAAAGATGTTCAGATTTTATTTATTTATTTATTTATTTATTTATTTATTTATTTGTATTGGGAATTGAACCCAGGGACATTCTATCTCCAAGATACACCCCTAGCCCTATTTTATTTTTATTTTGAAACAGGGTCCTGCAGGGTAATGAGAGGCTCACTACTTGCTGAGGCTGTCCTCAAACCTGTGATCCTCCTATCTCATCTCCCAAGTACTGGGATTACAGGCATATGCCACCACACCTGACTGGATGTTCAAAAAAATTTTTTTTTCCTTTGAGTACTGAGGATTGAACTCAGGGGCATTCTACCTCTGAGCTACACTCCCAGTCCTATTTTTTATTCTTTATTTTGAAACAGGGTCTCACTAAGTTGTGGAGGGCCTCACTAAAGTAGCTGAGGCTGGCCGGTAACCCGGATCCTCCTGTCCGAGCCTCCCAAGTACTGGGGTTACAAGCGTGCGCCACCATGCCCAGTTGTTGAAGTTTATTGAACTGATGAATGACCTCATCTGCCTTGTATTTTAACAGGATCACCTATAGATTCAGGATACCGAAAGACAGTAGGGAAGATGCATAGGCACCATTCGGAGGTTATTGCAGTAAGTAATCCAGGTGGAAGATTCCCAATAGAAGATTAGAGGGAGGGATAAAATCGAGATCATGCTAATAAATTCCCTGGATTCCTCTTACAAGGTCACTTGGCTAATCACCTAACTAAAAGACCATTGTTCTTCTCAATATTGCTAATTCCATATAATTCTGTCTTTTTTTTTTTTTTTTCCAGTACTAGGGATTGAACCCAGGGGTATTCTACTTCTGAGCTACATCACAGCCCTATTTTTTATTCTTTATTTTGAAACAAGGTCTCACGAAGTTGCGGAGGGCCTCACTAAGTAGCTGAGGCTGGCTGGAACTGGATCCTTCAGTCTCAGCCTCTCAAGAACTGGGATTACAATTGTGCACCACCACCCCTGATTTAATCTGTCCTTTCAAGTCATATCTTCTCTTGTTTCTTTGGGCCCAGGGGTGGCAACAGCTTTGGTATTCTTAAACTCAGAGCTGTCCTTTGTGTTTTCCCTATACTTACATTTTATTGAGTTATCCTCTTTCAGTTATGCCATGTTTCCTATTGAGATGCTGATTTATTCATTAGCTTTCAGTAGATGTCTTGCTTTAAATCAGGCACAGTGGGCCAGTCGTGGTGATGCAGGCTTGTAATCCCAGTACTTGGGAGGCTGAGACAGGAGGATCACAGGTTCGCAACCAGCCTCAGCTAGTTAGTGAGACCCTGTTTCAAAATAAAGAATAAAAAACAGGACTGGGAATGTAGCTCAGAGGTAGAATGCCCCTGGGTTCAATCCCCAGTACCAAAAAAATAAAAAATAAAAATAAAATCAGGCACAATGGCACATGCCTGTAATTCTAGTACTTGGGAGGCTGAGACAGGAAGATCATAGGTTCAAGGACAGACTCAGCAACATAGTGAGTCTCAGCAATTTAGTGAGACCCTGTTTCAAAAATAAACAAACAAACAAATAAGGCTGAGGGTGTAGATTAGAGGTAGAATACCCCTGGGTTCATTCCCCTATAACACACACACACACACACACACACACACACACAATCCATGCTTTAATAATTTCTATTAAATCAAGTTTGTTAATTATGTTCAAATATTTTATATTTCTGCATTTAAGAAAATCTGTATGCTATATCAGTTGCGGATAAAAGTATATTAAAATCTCCCACTATGACTACTGTCATCCACTATGTCTTTTTGTGTGTGAGTGTGTAGGCACTATGTTTTTCTCTCCAGTTATTCAGATTTTTTCCTAATCTGTCTGTTCACTATAAGGTAGCTTAGTAAAGGTTTGTTTTCGTTCTTTTTTTCTTTTTGCATGTATGTATGTGTGGTACAAGAATTTGAACCCAGGGGCCTTCTACATCTGAGCTAGACACCTCCAGCCCTATTTTATTTTGAAACGGGGTCTCACTAAGTTGCCCAGGCTGGCCTCGAACTTGCCATCCTCCTGTTTTACATCCCAAGCACTAGGATTACAAGGGCGTACTATCGCATCCAGCTTTAGCAAATGTTTTCTATATATAAAGCAGGGGAATTTATTGGGATTCTTGCTCTTATAGATTGAAGTCTTTTGTAAATTCTCCAAAAGTCTTCATCATTACTTTAAAATAATGTGCTTCTCCTTTACCTGTCTCCTCTTCTGAAACTGATTAGATGTACATTAGACCTTCTCAGTCTATCCTCCATGCATCTTAAACCCTTTCATTTTTTCATGTGCTAAGTTTCAAATAATTCTTTCAAATTAATCTTCCCATCTTTGAGTATAACATTTGCCATTTCCAGAAATTTGATTGTTTTCCACATTATGTTTGTGGTTTAAACACACAATAATCTTTTCATCCATATTTTCAATCTCTATTTTGAGCATACTAAGCATGGATATGTTATATTTATAATGATTCTGAAGTCGCTGTGCATCTGAATCTGCTACCTGGTTTTTTTTTGTTTTTGTTTTTTTTGCGGTACTGGAGATTGAACCCGAGCTACACCCCCAGCCCTATTTTTTATTCTTTATTTTGAAACAGGGTCCCATTAAGTTGCGGAGTGCCTTACTAAGTAGCTGAGGATCCGAGAACCTGGATCTTCCAGTCTCAGCCTCCCAAATGCTGGGATTACAAGCGTGCGTCACCACGCCCGGCTAGACCTCAACAATTTTGAAGATTACAGGGTAGTTATTTTGTAGAATGTCCATCTATTTGGATTTTCCTTATGTTTCCAGATGATTCGATTCAGGTAATGCATCTTTGGCAGGAATATTTTAAAAAGTAATTCTTGTATTTTTAAAATAGCATCTCATCACACAGAATACAATGTTGACTTTTTCAACCATTGGTGAGGTTAATGTTGGTCATTTGAGAAAGACATCAGGTTTCTTACTGTTATAATTAATAAGTAATTTGCTGAGAGCTATTTTGAGTACCTCTCAGCTCCAGGTCCAAATTATTATTGCCTCATCTATAAAATGGAACTGGGGCATGTAAACATTTTTCTTTTGCCTGCCTATATAAAGTTAATTTTTATCAGGATAGAGTGCTAGAAAGAAGGAATTGGTATACTTTTCTCAGCAGGCTTCTACATTATATAACTCCTATAGTATGTGGTGGCCAGTGGCATGCAGTGACCAGTAGCATGTCATAGCTTTCCTTGATAACCTAGAAGGCAGCTTCCTGCACAGTATGCATTTTTGGAAACTCTATCCTTGCTATTCTTCATAGGTCAGGCATGACCATGGAGGATCTGCCATTATGATGGGCTTCCTGATTTCAGTGGGGATGATGGGATTCCAAAGTAGCAGAAGCCACATGGCAACACTTAATTGCCAAACATAGTGTGGACACATTATGACAAAGGGAATCAGGGACATACCAGTAATTATAATACTTTGTTGTTGGTGGTGGTTTTTTTTTAATTGGTGCACTGTAATCATACATCTTTGTTAGGTACAAGCGGAAAAGGGCATACATGCACACATTTCTCATTTAACCCTTCCCCAATTCCTGCCCCACTCCCTTACCCTCCCTCTTTCTCAAGTTCAGTTTAGTGATTGACTTTGATATGTTCATGAAAGTACATCATGTGCATTAGGGTGTCCCCCCTCCCTCCATCACCTTCTGTTATATAATACTTTGGATCACAGGGATTTTTTTTTTTTTTTTTTTTTGCTATGGCTTTTGATCATGATATCCCTAAGAATAAAGTAGGTGAACATTCTATTAGAATATTATTTGATCTATTTAATAGGAAAAAGTCAGGTCTGGTAGCAAAAAACCTGACTTGATTTGCCATCGTTGAGCTTATTACTGCTCATCCAATATCCAGGTCGAAATCAATTCACAGATCCAGAGCTCCTTGACTATAGGGAAGTCAAGGTTTCTCTCTAAGCTTTCCCAAAGGGAACTTTGGGCTATATTGACTGCATTGGGAAAAAGAAAATATCAAGACCTTTTAGGGATTACTAGACACTGACTCAGAATTGACACTAATTCCCAGTGACTCAGAACGCTGCTGTTTCCCACCATTCAAGCTGGAGGTTGACATAACTAGATGATAGATGAAGTTTTATCTTAAGTCCAGATCGTAGTGATTCCAGTTGGTTTATAGACTCAGCTGGTAGGGATGTCCCTAGTTCATCAATAACAGGGTTAGACATGCTTGTTAATTAGCAGATTTCCTAGATTACCTCTCTGACTCATGGCATTATGGTAGCAAGAGCTACATGGAAGTCCTTGGAACTTTCAAAATAAAGAATAAAATAGGGCTGGAGATGTAGCTCAGAGGTAGAATGTCCCTGGGTTCAATCCCCAATACAGAAAAAAAAAAAAAAAAGAAGCATACCAAATCCCTAGAGGTATTTCAGAGAGAAATGTCACCACCAAAGAATTAAATGAACTTGAGAATAGAACATTCACCAAGATAGAGCACATTCTGAGTCAGAAAACAAAATTCAAACCAGGCATGGTGATACATGCTTGTAATACCAGTACTTGAGAGGCTAAGACAGGAGGATTGCAGGCTTGCAGCCAGCCTCAGCTACTTTTTTTTTTTTTTTTTTTGTGGTACTGGGGATTGAACTCAGGGACATTCTACCTCTGAGCTATTCCCCTAGCCCTATTTTTTATTCTTTATGTTGAAACAGGGTCTCACTAAGTTGCGGAATGCCTCACTAGGTAGCTGAGGCTGGCCGCCAACCCGGATCCTCCAGTCTCAGCCTCCCAAATGGGGGCACATGCCTGTAACCTCGTACTTGTGAGGCTGAGACAGGAGGAACACAGCCAGCCTCAGCAACTTCGTGAGGCCCTCTGCAATTTAATGAGACTCATGGTGTAGCTCAGAGATAGAATGCCCCAAGTTCAATCTCCAGTACCATAAACAAACAAACACCAAGGGTTGAAACAATCCAACTATGGGTATGGATGTATTCCTTTGAAAGGTGGTTAGGATTAAATAAAATCATCCGGGAAGAGCCCTTATGATTGAATTCTGTTGGCTTCATAACAGGAGGTGAAGAGACCAGAAGAGGCATGTATGCATGCTCTCTGTCCCTTGCTATGTGATACACTGTGCCACTAGGCCAGCAAGAAGACCATCATAAGATACGGGCCCTTGGACCTCTAGAACTATAAACTAGATAGACCTTTTTATAAAGTTATCCAGCCGAGCGGGGCGTGGTGGTGCATGCTTGTAATCCCAGCATTTGGGAGGCTGAGACTGGAGGATCCGGGTTCGCCGTCAGCCTCAGCTGCTGAGTGAAGCTCTCCGCAAATTAGTGAGACCCTGTTTCAAAATAAAGAATAAAAAATAGGGCTGAAGGTGTAGCTTGGAGGTAGAATGCCCCTGAGTTCCATCCTCAGTACCGCAAAAAAAATAAAGTTACCCAGCCTCAGATATTTCATCACAGTCAGTGATTTAAATGAAATTTCTTAAAAGTTTTCCTTTTATTTTTTGTAGTACTGGAGATTGGACCTGGGGTTTTGTGTGTGTGTTGGCGGGGGGCGGGGGGTATACATCTGAGCTATACTCCAGCCTTTTTATTTTTATTTTTGAACCAAGGTCTCACTAAGTTTCTGTGCTCTGGCCTTAAACCTGTGATCCTCCTGTCTCAGCCTCCCAAGTGTTAGGATTACAAGCCTGTACCACCACACCCAGCTTCCTTTTTTGTTTGTTTGTTTTTGTATGTTATTTCTTGTGGTACTAGGGATATAACCTGGGGACATTCTACCTCCAATCTATACGCCCAGCCTTTTTATTTTTTATTTTGAAACAGGACCTTGCTAAATAGCTGACTGGCTGTGAACCTGCAATATCTCCTGTCTCAGCCTCCCAAATACTAGGATTACAGACCTGCACCACCACACATGGCTTTTCTTTCTTTCATTTTTTTTAAACCTATTCTGTATCAATTTCCATTGTTAAATAGATCCTGAAGTTAAATAAATAAAAAAACCCTAACATACATACATATTTATATATGCAGACACATAAACACTAAAATATCCACTTAATGAAAGTTTTCAGCACCAACTGGCCTGTTTGAGACTTTATACAGTTAGCACAGAAAATACTTTTAAATGAAAGCATAAGCATGATGGAGCTTACTTACCTCATTGAAGTTCTTTGAAAGAACACAAGGAAGATCACTTGCCAGTATTTTATTAACCTAAACTTCATTTTAAAACTTTTATTTCTCATAAATAACTTTCATTTGCAGTTGTTTCCATATAAATGTTTGTATAGCTCAGCTATTTGATGAACTATCCACAAGATGGTGCCATGGTTAACATGTTAGCATGGGAATTTGAGCATTTCAAGGGGGAAAAGATCTGGCACGCCATTGTATAACAAAATCACCATCAAATTTCATGCTTCTACTATCATAGTACTTATGCATTTCAGATATTCAAATTACTTCATTTTCATATCAAATTTTTAAATTCTTTGTAAACAAATTTGTCATAAGGCATATTAAACAATGAAATTATATTTAAATTGCTAACAGCAATACACATTAAACACTTCTTACTTTACAAATTAATGGGTATGGTGTTAATGATCTGCTCAATCTTTAATGCCAAGATTAAAAATAGCATCCAAATGTCATCCCATTAACTAGTATGAGTTAAACTTAGATATGGCCAAGATTTTTGCTATAGTCCCCCAAAACTAATATGTTGAGGTCCTAAGCCCCAATGTGATGATTTTGGAGATTGGGCTTTGGACAGGTAATTGAGGTCAGATGAAGTCTTGAGAGTAGGGCTCTCTTTAGTGGGTTTGGTACCTTTATAAGAAAAGCCCCCAAAGCTATCCCAGTATTTGGAAGGAGGAGACAGGAGGACCACAGGTTTAAAGCCAGCCTCAGCCTTAGTGAGGTCCTCCACAACTTAGTGAGACCCTGTTTCAAAATAAAAAATTAGGGCTGGGAGCTCAGGTGCACACCTGTAATCCCTGCATTTGGGAGGCTAAGACAGGAGGATTGCAGGTTCGAGGACAGCCACAGCAAGTAATGAGACTCTGATTAACCTAGGGAGACCCTGTTTCCAAACAAGAAATAAAATCAGGCTGGAAGTATAGCTCAAAGGTAGGTACCACACACACACACACACAAAAGCCACCAAGTGAACTTGAACTTGCACTATTTCTCTCCCCCTTGTGAGGACATAGGCAGGAGAATGTGGCCATCTGCAAACCTTGGGGAGAGTTCACCAGGAACTGAAGGTGCTGGTGCCGTGATCTCACACTTCTAGCCTACAGAATGGTGAGAAAATAGGTGTCTATTGTTGTTTTGTTTTTGTGGTACTGGGGATTGAACCCAGAGGCATTCTACCTTCAAGCTACACCCCCAGCCCAATTTTATTCTTACTTGGAAACAGGGTCTTGCTAGGCTGATGAGAGTCTCACTACTTGCTGAGGCTGTCCACAAACCTGCAATCCTCCTGTCTCAGCCTCCCAAGTACTGGGATTAGAAGCATGAGCCACCACGCCTGGCTTAGGTATCTATTGTTTTAAGACAATTAGTCAATAATATTTGTTATGGAAGCCCAGGCAGACTTCTTTTATTTTTTTCTCTTTTTGCAGGGTTGGGCATACAATCCAGAGTCTTGCACATACTAGGCAAGCACTCTATCATTGAATTCTAGCCCCAATCATATGACAGTCTTTTTTTTTTTTCTTTGTGGTACTGGGGATTAAACCCATGGCTATTCTACCTCTGAGCTATACCCCAGGTCCCATTTTATTTTTTATTTGAAACAAGGTCTCACTAAGTTGCAGAGGGCCATGCCCAACAATATGACAGTCTTTAACAAAGAAAACTACCAAAATTGTAGAAAGTAATTATTTTTTAAAAGTTTATGTTGTAGGGGACTTCCGGGAAGATGGCGACGGAGTGAGACACGTCTCAAGAGCCGCTGTGAGCTCGATTCAAAGCAGTCGTGGATCCAGTTTTCTGAAAAAAGAAAAAAAGCAACAAAAAGGTGGAAAACGCTGCGAAAACTGGAATACAGCTGAGCAGAACCCGGAAGACCGACCAGAGAGAGCAAAGAAGCCCGTCTCCGCG
>PVLC010041140.1:0-13495 GCA_004027655.1 Graphiurus murinus | reverse complement strand
TCCCTATTCCATTTTTAAGGAAGTAGTATATTTTTCTCACATTTGGCTTCTCTGCCATGATAGCATCTGTAGCCCCAAATTTTGAAATTTGGCTAAATCTACTAAGCATGAATAGTGCATCAATCAAGGGTCAGCGAGAGAATAAAAAATTTAGTGAAGCAATTAGACTTCACCCAAGTCTAGTTAAGCCATCTATGTAAGCCTGTCATTGCTGCATCTGGTGATAAGCCTAAAGTCAAGATGAACAGCAGGTGTGAAGGGCAGATACAGGATAGGGAAGACCAAAGAATGAAAGCACCCAGTGAGAGAAATTAGAACTCTACTTGTCTCCCTGTCTCTTACTGCCCCAAGGACCAATGATGCAGGTGATGTGCAGGGTAAACAGGAACCTTCTGCAGATTTGCCTAGGCCAGGGCTCTGTAGAGTTGAAGGAAGAGGTGCAGCAAGCCTGGCTGCCCTCTCCATGGACAAGATGAGTGACAGCATGGGCAGTTATATAAATAAGTAGTGACAGGGCCTTTCCTGAAATGACTTGTATCATACAAATGCCTGTGACTTCACTTTTGACTTGGAAATCTCATGTAGATTTCTCTTGAGGTCAACTCTGACACCGGCACCTCTAGGAAAGGGAATTCTGGGAAATGTAGTTCTAACTAAATTGATCTACTATAAAGCCACCGCAAATGGTTGTAATAAGTTTCATATGGCTAAATGTAAGCTGAAAAGTACTTAACTATTCATATGTCTATAACCATGCTTATTCTCCAGGCTTCAGAGGCCTTGCTTAAAGGCAGTCTTTTGTGGCTAACCTCAGTGACCTGCTTATTGTTTGAGACCTACATTCTGCCAAAATATAGCAGTGTCAGGCAAGACCACCATATGATTTCAATACACCATCCCTTCCTCCCCCATGTTAGTAGTAATGAGGAAACCAAAATGGTAAAGACATTATTTGGGTCACTATCATGTTCATAGAGCAGAGTGTGGTCTATGGTTAAGAACGCTGACTCAGATTAGGCTAGGTTTAAACCAGAGCTCTGCTTCCTGCTGCCTATTTACTGTGAAGCAAGTTACTCAACCTCTCAATTTAGCTTTCTCATCTATATAATGGGGATATTAATCATAATTGCCATGTCAGGTGTTGGTATTGGGTATTTCATATATATATATATATATATATATATATATATATATAATGCTGCAGTTAATAAATATTGGTTAATAAAATTAAAAATTAGCCACTTGAAAAATATTTAGTAATATAATATTTCATCAAGTCCTCGTGATTAGTAAAATTAATCTGCCTTATTTTGTTAATATAGTCTGGTGTGTGTGTGTGTGTGTGGTGTGTGTGTGTGTTTTACTGGGGATTGAATCCAAAGGCATTTTCCTCTCACCTACACCCCCCAGCTATTTTTAATTTTTGCTTTTATTTTGAAAGAGGCTCTCACTAAATTACTTCATGTTGGCCTCGAACCTTTAATCTTGTCTCAACCTCTATGTACTGGTATTATAGGTATGTACCACCATGCATGGTCGATAGTTTGATCTTTAAAAGAGAATGCTATGTTGAAAGTTGATCTCTGTTTCCATATTACACATCATTTCTTACCCTATGGGATAATTCTTTTTTGAATCAATTTTGTTAAAGAACCTGACCTTGCTCATCTCCTTTGACCTGAAAGCCAGGGCCAAAATCAAGGTGTTTGTAATCCTCTTTTCATTCCTATTTCATTAGTTTGGACAAGTCATTTTCTCTTTGAGAAATGTGAGAAGAGTTAATGCATCAATCACTAGCAGCTTAAACCTTTTAAAAATGACATATTTTTAATTTTTAAAAAACTTATGTTGAACAAAACCATACTAACAGATATCCGTGTTGAGTCTAGAAACAAACATTAGCCCCCTATGTGTGTGGATTTTTAATGTGGGAGGAGAGTCTGCCTGAAACCCATTCTTTGGAGCAGATCTCCACCCCATACTTTATTGGTATGTGTTAACAAGACATAGCCAGAAAGCTAGGCAGCTGTCTCTCTGAGCTTTCAAAGGAGCAGATTGAAAGTTGTAGCCAAGTTTGTCCACATCTGACCATTTTCACCTTGTGAATTTGTGATGGAATTTATCACCATGCATTAGGTGGAAAATATGAGTAATTTCATTTGCTTCAGTGAGTAAAATATATGTTTTATTATCATTCTTAGAGCTGGGAAAATTATGTTTTCTAGCTTTGTTGTACAGAGATCAAAGAGGAAGCCTTCATTTATGCCAGATTTCACTATATATTAAATGAGCTATTTTGGGTGAGATTATGAGGTAACCAAAACTCTTTTTAGTTTAATTTTATGTTTAACTGGATTCAGATTGCTTTAACTGAAGAGTCAAAGGGCTTGACCTCTAATTCATTAACATAATCAGAAGCACATGTAAGCTACTGGCTGTCAATCTGTTTGCAAGTTAGTGACTACAGGGCACACAACAGGCTTAGATTATTGTTATTTTTTTTTTTTTACACAGTGATATACTGGGGGTATTCTTAGGTGCACAGTCAGGGGAAAAATAAACAGAAAGAAGAAAGGGGAGAGAGAGAGAGAGAGAGAGAGAGAGAGAGAGAGAGGCCTAAGAAAAAGGAAGAAGTGCTGCAATGTAAACTAAAGGTTGCATACAAATTGAAATATCAACTTTCCATAGGTTTAATTGTTTATTTTTGTGAAAGAATAATAAAAAAATACTTCCTCGCTCTCATCAATATCCATTTCTAGGTTTTATCTGTTCTACAGTTTCTGAAAATCCCAGTGGCAGGTAATTCTAGCACCTCATGAGAGAAGCTCTCTTACAAAGTATTAGCTCTGTAAGTAAATTAGTTTTTGGTAAGCATTTAAATTGAAAAGGAGGGGAATAGAAGGCTTCAAATATGCCTCCTGACACACATACAGAGGCCAGGAGAGTAGAAAGAAAATACTTTGTTGAGATGAAACAAGAGCACATTAAAGTGGGTGATAGCTGAGCAGCCTGCTCCTCGGGGACCCTGCCCTGGGAGGATTTTTGTGAATACTCTCCTTTTTCAGTTTACTTTTTCACTTTGTAAAACAAGTCTCATTCTTGTAGAGGAGAAAAAATATCAACCAAACTTTAGAGAAATAGATCAAATATAGTACAATTCCTACTTCTGTTTTTCTTTCCTGTCATCTGGCTAAAGGAACCAAAATATATGAGACACCATTCATGTGGCAAATACAGAGGAGATTGAGGAAGTTGGAAGTCAGAATCACAAGAAAGTAGCTACGAGTACTGTTCCTGAGTTGCATTCTTTATTCAGCAGTATTATTCAAATTTTACTGAAATGTCATAATGAGGAATAGTTTGTCTGGTTGTTTTTGATGTCAAAACACCTGCCCTCGTATGTCCCCTCCCATTATAGGGTGACATCCTCATAACTGATTTGCCTGCTTATTGTACTGCCTTATTGCCTTACTTATCTTTGTAACTAAACAGACAGAGATTTATCCCTGGAGACAAAATTTGTGTAGGATAATCTTGGTCATTTTTATATTTATATTACTTTCTCTTCAGGTTAATTCTCCAATTCAATTCATATTTTTTTTATTTTACACAAAACCTA
Organism: Graphiurus murinus; assembly: GCA_004027655.1. NCBI lineage: Eukaryota > Metazoa > Chordata > Mammalia > Rodentia > Gliridae > Graphiurus > Graphiurus murinus. The sequence continues at coordinate 9,876 of PVLC010041140.1, read as the reverse complement.
CACCTTCACCTCAAAATTCAGAGGTAAGAGATATATGGATGTATTTGTAATTCAGAAACACCCTTTAATCTCAAAATGATCTAAGAGGTTGGTTGATTGACTCCATCTTTGTGAAATATTCTTTGTGAAACTATTATCACCCAGAATCTTTTTCTCTAAGATATTTTTAGACAAATAATATAAAGTTGCATTAACTCAGTCCCTGATATAGTAACCAATAGGTAGTAATTACTCAATAGTTTGATGGTCTAGTTTGATATTTTTTATAGAGAGCAGGTATAATTGAATGAGAGCATGCAGAGGATCACAGATCTGAAAAGCCAGTGCTCAACCTTGCCTAGTGAGTTCTCAGTAACTTACCATTCCATGACTGTCACCCCCTCCACATCACTTACTACACGTTCACCTTTCTCTTCCACTCTACTTCTCAAGTAGACTTTCTGTAACACTTCTCCAAACTCATGTCTCCTATGTCCTATTTTGAAGTTCAGAATTAAGGCAAACAGAGCAGCCTTTGTAGTCGGAAAGCACCGGGATCTAGGCTCTACCAGATATTACTTTTATCATTATACTTTAATCAATCCTATGAGGACTCACTGTCTTTATCTTTAAAGTTGATAATATACTTGTCTCATAGGATTCTTATTTATAAAATGATAGATTTTCAATAAATACTCCTTCTTCACACTTTTCCTAGTTTTTTTTGCATTCCTAATTCCTGACTTTTTTTGTTTGTTTGTTGGCTTTTGTATCTTTGTTTATAAAAATTGCACCTTTCATTTAAACCTATTGTTATTTCCTAGATGTGGCAAGTACTTCCTTTTCAGATACTTCCCTCCTCCCACCTCTGCCGTGCTCATTATCTTATCAACTGTGATAGTGAAAGGTGCAAAGCAATTTTTGACATTCATGTTTCTTAGATTAATGCTCATAACCTCTTTTGAATGATGTGGTGTTGGATGTATAGGAATGCACATCTTTAATATTTAGTCATGTTTTCTCAGTGTTACTGCTTTATGTTGATTCTTTATAACCTTCTTTTCCATCATTGTTTTGCCTTATGATTAGAAACAAATATTTTTTTCCATCTTCATGAAGCTGGAAAAGAAAATAATTATTCTTTAAACTAAACATTAAAGAGAGCATTTGGTTTTTTACTTTTTGTGCCTGACTAATCTCACTTAACATAATGTTTTCTAGGTCCCTACATTTCCCTGCAAATTACATGATTTTGTTCTTTTTTATGGCTGAGTAAAATTCCCTTGTGTACATATCCCATAGTTTTGTAACCTATTCATCTGTTGATGGATATCTTGGTTGGTTTCATAGTTTGGCAATTATGAATTGTGTGGCTATAAAATAGATACACATGCATTAGTCTGGTAATTTGGTTTCAATTTTTTGGGGTAGATACCCAGAAGTAGTATTGCTGGATTATATGGTAGGTTCATTCTCATTCATCTGAGGATCCTCCATACTGTTTTCCAAAGTGGTTGCACTAATCTATAATCCCATCAACAATGTTTTAGAGTTCCCACTTCTCCACACCCTCTCCAGCATTTGTTATTGTTTGTTTTTCATTATTGCCATTCTAATTGGGGTTAGGTGAAATCTCAGGTTGTGAGTTGCATTTATCTGGTTGCTAATGATGCTGAACATTTCCTCATACATTTATTGGCCATTTGTATTTCTTCCTTTGTGAATCGTCTATTTATTTCACTTGGCCATTTTTTGATTGGGTTATTTGTTTTCTTAGTGGTAAGTTTCTTGAGTTCTCTATATTCTGGATATTAGTCCTCTATCAGAGGAGTAGTTGGTAAAATTTTCTCCCACTCTGTGGGCTCACTGTTGAGGTTCTTGATAGTTTCCTTTGCTACACAAAAGCTCTTCAGTTTAATGCAATCCCACATATTGATCTTCCTTTGAATTTCTTGCTCCTTTGGGGTCTTTTTGAGAAAGTTTTTTATCTGTAACTATGTGTTGAAGTGTTGGCCCTATGCCTTCTTCAAGTTGCTGCAAGGTCTCTGGCCTGATTTCCAGTCTTTGATCCATTTTGAATTGACTTTTATGCAGGATGAGAAAGTGGGATTTATTTCCATTTTCCTACATATGGTTAACCAGTTTTGCTAACACCATTTGTTGAAGAGGCTATCTTTTTTCTAATGTATGTTTTTGGCTCTTTTGTCAAAAATCAATTAACTGTAAGTGTGTGGGTTTCTTTCTGAGTCTTCTATTCTCCTCCATTGGTCTATGTGTCTGCTTTTATGCCAATACCATACTATTTTTGTTACTGTGGCTTTGTAGTATAGTTTGAAGTCAGGTATTGTGATGCTTCCTGTATGGTTCTTATTGCTAAGAAGTACTTAGGCTATTCTGGGCTTTTTGTTGTTCCAAATAAATTTAAGGACTGATTTTCCTATGTCTGTAAGAAATGATCTTGGTAATCTAATGGGTATTGTATTAAATCTGTAGATCACTTTTGGGAGGATGACCATTTTGATATTTATTCTGCCTATAGGGAGAAAGTATGTCATAGGAAGAACTCTAGACGAAGAAGGAAAACCTTATATGAGCAAAGGTGACCTGATGGAAGGAGGAGGGAAAAACACTTTAATGCACAGGATGTACATTCCCAACCATATCAAAGTCAATCACTAAACTGAACATGAGAAGGGGGAGGAGGGAGGGAATGGAGTGGGAATCCAGGAAGGATTAAATGAGACCTGTGTACATGTATGCCTCTACCAGTCAACCAGTTTGTACCTCACAACAATGTATGAATACAATACACCAATAAAAATAAATAAATAAATAAATAAATAGCCCTCACCAGAGAGAAAAAAAAAAAACAGTAAAGAGAAAGAAAAGAAAAAATACTGATTTTTCCCTCTGCTCTTCAAGTCTAGTCTTGTTATTTCAGGTGTGGTTCTCACAGTCGTGGCATCAGTAGTCACATGGAAGCTTATTAGAAATGCACAATCTCAGGTACTAGCTAGACCTGGGAAATCTACATTTCTACAAGAGCCACAGATCCTTTCTGTGGACAGTAGAATTTGAAAACTGCTTTGATTCCCATTGCTTAAAAGAATTTAAAGTGATTTGTGAACTAGAAAAAAAGATTAAAAAAATAAGAACCATATTTAAATATCATCCATAACTAGTGAATTGTGGGAGGAGGTGAGGGGAACTAAGAAGATCTTTTACTTTTGAAACTTGTTGCAACATAAATGATAAAATAATTGCCAATAGAAGTGACAACTGACATCTGCCATGACAAAAAGGGGTTAGTGTACATTTTTCTTCTTAGGGATGAATTGAAACCATGAAAAATGTTGTTAGTAACCATCCTGATGTTATAAAGAAAAAATTACCAAGTGACATATTTCGAGATTAAAAGGAAATATTAAAACTGGCTTTCAATATTTAAAGCTTACTTAACTACTAACACTTTGCCTGACAGTGACTCATGTCATTTTATTTCATTCTTCTTTTGATCCAGGAAAATAGTTACATGACTTAAAATATTGTCTCATGTCACCTCTTTTGAGTTGATTAGTTGAAATAATTTTTAATACTGGGTGATGAACCCTATCACCAAGCCTTTAGCAGACAATGATAGCAACAATCTAGGCAAAAAGAAAGCCATATTTTCCTTCTTAAAAGTAATAAAAGTATATTATTTATACCTGCTATTTTAATATTATGCTCACTGATAATTAATAGATTTTCTAACCACTTATTTGATGTATTTCCCATTATCTAAAAATTGCCCATCTCAATTTTAATTAGACTTAAAAAGCAGCCAAACATCAATAGCATTACACCTTTGATTATTAAGATGCTAATGCTATCACAAGCAGTATTAACATAAAATAGAATTAGTCTCGTCCTATTTTATTTTAAATTAACTCAAGTTATCTTTTTTTTCTCTATTAGACTTTTAAAGACCTAGGTTCCTCTCCCATACTTGGTATGTAGTACATCTTTTTTCTCTGAGTTAATTCTCCAAGTCTGGTCTGTCAGCCAGTATAAACAACACTTGATGAATGAGACTCAAGGTGTTTAGTCACCTGAAGCAGCTGTTTGAAGTAACTCTACACACAGCCTGAGGCCTGTGTTTTCACAGCTGTGAGAACTCTTCAAAAGCTTTCCCTCTTGGCCTAGCTCTTTGCTGTGGCTTTAAACTCTTAGCGCAAAATCTGGACTATTTCAAAAGAGCAGAATGAAACTAGAGACAGTAATTTTGCATGATTTTGAGCCAAAAATGGCCTAAAATAAATAAATGAAGTACATTCAAAAGTGCTTTACCTAGGTGGGCTATATATCTGAGAATTGTTCTCTCTCTCCATGTACCCATATGCTCTCTTAAAAGAGAGATGTGTGGCTGTAACATTATGCTCTGTTTATATGGCAGTATTTTCATTTTCTGTTCTGATTCTGTGACACTGAGGCTACAATCTTATGATCTTGGAACTATATGTACCTGAATTAAGCTAAGGGAATTCCTACATGTTTGATAGAGTTCCAGGCTCATAAATTGACCTAAGATGATTAAAAATGTCATTCTTTGCCAGCCTGCTTAGGTGCTTCGGGCTTTTGAAGTTCCTCTGATGTCTTCAATTGGCCTGGATGGCTTAGCTCATGCAGCAAACTTAAATGTGACCACTGTATTTGTTGTAAGGCACCAGACTTGCTTCAGCTTCAGCCTATTTCAACCACAGCTATTTTTTTTTCCTTGAATATATATAATAAAAAAGGACATAGTTGCTTTTTACAAAATACCACATACTTCTGTCTTCCAAATATAAGAGCCATTTTTGTTCAAAATGACAATCATGTTTGCATTCATTTGAAGATTATATTTCTGAATTTGGAAAACTACCATTTCCTTTTTGGAGCTACTTGGCACCATGCCAACTAACGTGCACTTGACTTTTATAAAATTTTCATGTGATTTATAATAATTATTCTTCCCACTAGTATCCTCTATTTAATTAAACAGAGTCATATGTATAATTTATCCATTCACCTCACAAATATGTATTAAGTGTCTGATAGATGCTGAGAGCTGGGTTAATTGCTGAGGATATAGAAGTAAAAGAGACATGGTCTTTGCTACCACATGGCTTAATATGTAATTGGGAAAACATGAGTTAAATAAGTAACAAAACAAATAATGAGTGTCCTACATAAAGATTCATATCAAAAAGGAAGGCCTAGAATGTAATGAGAATAAATGATTTCTAACTTTATGTGTCTTCATTTGAAACATTTGATTTTAAGAAAATGTTAATTTCATCATAGATAATTAATTATAGTGTATTACCTTAGTGCCTGATTATTACAAAAGTCTAGTTTTTATCATGATAGTTTTCATACTAATCTATATCATATACTTTGGTCCTTATATATTTTTAACCTTTAAATAAAGTGTTAAATAAATACGTTAACATTTAAGTGCATTTTATTATATATAAAATAAAATATATAATAAATATATCATATAATAAGTGTATGTGTATATTATATATTATATATAGATAAATAGATATAGATATAGATATAGATATAGATATAGATATAGATATAGATGTAATCTTGACACAACATTGAGGAACTCTGGGATTTATGACATTTTGCTTGGCCATGTCAGCTGCTCTGCATGAGTTCCTAAAATAAAGGAAGAGGCAGATGAAATTCATTCATTCATTTATTTGAGTATTTGTCTCATCCATACTGAGTACCTGTTATATGTCTTATATATTGTTCCTAGGAATACAAACATGAATAAATTATAATACTTGTATTTGTAAGCTTATAACAATTTGTGTAATTGATGAATGGAAGTTCTAGTGACATACTAGGGATGGGCACATTATAGGCCAAGGGCTACTGCCTGCATTTGTGCATGCCTTAAACTAAGAATGGTTATTTCTTTTTTAAATTATTGGAAAAAATCAAATTAAGAATACTATTTTACATTAAATGAAAGTTATATGAAATTGAAATCAGTGCCATAAATAGAGCCTTGTTGTAAAACCACATCAGTTTGTTTCTATATTGTCTTTAGCTACTTTTATTCCTTAATGGCAGAGGTGTGAAGTTGTCACAGAGACCAAAGGATACACTAAGTGAAAATCTTTACTCTTTGGCCCTTTTCAAAAAAAGTTTGCTGACTCCTGCCAGTTACTCTTCAGATAGAAGTCTAATATCTAGGATATACAAAGAACTCAAGAAAATCACAGCTAAGAAAGCAAACAACCCAATCAAAAAATGGGCAAAGGATCTAAATAGACACTTCACAAAAGAAGAAATACAAATGGCCAATAAATGTATGAGGAAATGTTCCACATCATTAGCAATCAGAGAGTTGCAAATCAAAACGACCTTGAGATTTCACCTAACTCCAATCAGAATGGCAATCATAAAAAACATGAACAACAACAACTGCTGGCGAGGATGTGGAGAAGTGGGAACTCTAATACACTGTTGGTGGGGCTGCAAACTAGTGTAACCACTTTGGAAAACAGTATGGAGGATCCTCAGATGTATGGGAATGAACCTACCATATGATCCTGGCCTAACATAATAAAAATTTATCTTATTTATAAAAGAGTTGTTCCAGAGCCATAAGTGTCCTCATCAAGCTAATAACAAGAGAGCTAACCTTCCACTTCTGGTCTCTGGTAGCCATCCCTTACATGTTTCCCCATGGTCATCCTGCTTTTGTAGCAGGCTGTAGGGAAAAGAATACAGAAGAAAATGTGTAAGCAGTATTTTTTTGGACCAAGACTGTATGTGGTACACATTGGCTCATCATGTTTTAGTTGGAATTCAATCCTGTAGCCCCATTTACCTGTTGGTGGGACTGGAGATAGACTAGCCATGTACTGAGGAATAAGAAAAAAAAATTCAGCAACCACCTACTTGGATATAATTTTTCTCCCAAAGTCTTAATAATTTCAATCAAATAAATATGAAAATGATTATGTTCTGCTGCTGAAATACTAGGGTTAAATCAATAATAGAGTATCAGCAGAAAAAGGAAATTACTTAAAAATTTCTAGCTTTAGCAATTAGCTGGGCACATTGATATGTGCCTGTAATCCCAGTACCTGGGAGGCAGAGACAGGAGAATTGCATGTGAACAAAATAAAAAACAAAACAAACAAACAAACAAAAACTAATGCAAAGCAAAAACAGAATGTCAAAGATTATTACATAATATTACAATTACGATTATAGATGTTTATAGAGAGTTCTAATGAAACAGAAATATCAGCTAGAGAGTCTAATTCTGCATAGGTGAACCAGGAAAGATTTAAAAAGAAGTTGTCATTTTTATGATGGAAAAAAATAATAGCTATGTGTTGATTGAGCACATGTTATATTGAAGATATATCAGGATGTTTCCACTATTAAATACTTTAATTTCTTGCCAATCATACAAACATATTAGACAATATTTATTGCCCTCTATCAATGAAAATATTAAGACTAAGATAAAGTTATTTCCCTAAATTCACAGTTTTAGCAAATTAGGACTTTAAGCTACATCATGAATTCAAGCTTTGTGCCCTTGACTGTTCTGTTATACTGCATGAACAGGAAGACAGAAAATGGACAATAGAAAAGGGTCACCACTGGTAGGAGATATTCTGTATGCACATAAAGGGGCTTGATAAAACACAGCTCATGGAGAACTGTAGGTATTCTAGGTGACTAGAACATGAAGCACACTTGAGGGAGGGGTAGATGATGAGGGTTTAGACCTGGTTGGACTTCTGCTATATTTGTGGAGACTCAGGAACTTGTGTGTGTGTGTGGGGGGGTGGCATAATCAAATACGTGATTACTAGAAATGACTGGGTCATCTCTAAAAGACATATTTGACAGTATAGATGACAGAATATTTGAAGGAATAAATAAAAGAAGTATATTTGGGGGGAAATTTTTCTCAGAAAATTATCCTTCATGAAACAGGAAGTTGATTAGAATTTCCCTAACAATAGAATTTTTAACATATTTTATTTTAGGGAAGAAGAAATGAGACAGTTTGAGCTTTAGGAAGTCCTCTCATGTTTTTAATTAGTATGTGCTAGATTAAGTTAGATACCAAAGTTTCCATGGATAAACTTGTGAAGTAACTTTGATTCACAATTAAGGAAGACTAGGATCTTCTTTATTTTCTTAAGCAGAATTTTCATAGAGCGGAAAACAGCAAAAACGAAACCCCTCATGGACACTAATGCAAACATTACCTGGCATTTGTACAAAAATTTTATGAGTTCTTTCTCACCATAAAGGGCAGTGTTTTTTTATTACCCAATTTAATTAAAACTTGTTCCAGAGACCACCTATGCAACACAACTGCTCCTTAGTTCCAGGGTTCTAGCAGAAAGGATTCCTTAGGTCCTCTTTATTCTGAGGAACTTCAGCATTTTTCCTCACTATCCCTTCCAACATGTGGGACAGGTATGTGGTTTTCTTAAGAATAATGTTTCTTTGCATCAAAATCTATTTATCTGGTCAAGTAACATCTTGGCATATAGGTTTCATGTTTCTGAGACCTGATACTTCTTCTTTGTGTGATTGACTATCTTACAAGTACATGATTTTATACAGAGCTTAAATTTTATACTTTGCTATATTTTTCAAGCATAAATGCACTTTAGATATTAAATCAATAATGTGAAATTTGAATTTGTTTTACTTTGAATCCGTTCTGTAGTAATAGGACCCCAGGGTATGTGCATGTTTTCTGAACTGCACATAGTTATATTTTCTAGTTTTCAATGTTGCTGGTAGAACTATTTAATCTTAAAATGGCCTCTTAAAAATAGTAATTTACCTAACCTCTATCCTTCTTTACTGTCATTGCCATTGATAAATATAGCACACTAAATATAATAATCAAACAGTAAATAGTAGATATTATTCCAAATAATAATAGTGCCATACTTCTCAAAATAAGAATCATGCTGATATTGTACCATAGGGTTCAGATGAGGATGATAGCTTGGAGATATTGAAGATGGTCACTGTCCCTTTTCTACTAGAACCATGAAAATCAGTGCCAAATTGGCAAAATTCTCTGTGTATGTATGTATACATATGTGGACATGTAAACACTTATATGTATATGAGATGTAAATTTGTATATAGATCTATGTACATTTACACTGAAATTTTCTAATTGGCATTAACATGAATATCTATAACAATAAGTGATACCCGATTATTACCATCTATTTTAAGTTATCAAGTAAATAGGCTTTGAGGCAGAAATTTGCAGGCAGGGAGCGATTGTGAAGTTTCCTTTCTGCATAAAAACATTGATGAAGTAAAGAATATAAGATTAGATAGAAATAAGTGTTAAATTATGTGTTGTCACAACAGAGAACTAGGCTGATCCTACAGGGGACACAGGTTTGGATGTTCCTTTAGGTTTATTCTAAATTGAGGCAAACAGACTAGAGATTTGTGCTCCTTTACTGCTCAATCATTGAATGTGGCCCGGTCTCCAAGGAGGGATGATGACCTGGGATTAGGTAGCTCCCTTCAGTTTAAGGTAATCCTGAGAGAGGAACATAGCTGTGGACTATCAGAAGCCAATACTCCCAGAATCTGAAAATTATACAATTTCTAAAGGTTTATTTTGTCCTTATACCACAGAATCCACTCCATCTCTTTTAAAAGTAAGGTTTGTGAGATAAAACGTAGTCCTCAAAATGCACCTGCTTTCAGAGCTCTGATGATACCATCACCCTCCTCAGCGCCTCGGATGACCTCTGTGGCTTACCTGGTGGGGTGACCCAGGATCTCACCTTGAGGATGAGCACCTGATAATCACATGCTTATTAGAACAAGGTGACT
>PVLC010041139.1:0-13520 GCA_004027655.1 Graphiurus murinus | reverse complement strand
GTACTTGAGACTCTAGCCAGAGCAATAAGGCAAGAGAAAGAAATCAAAGGGGTAAAAATAGGGAAAGAAGAACTAAAACTATCCCTCTTTGCAGATGACATGATATTATACCTAGAAGACCCAACAAAGTCAGGCAAAAAACTTATAGAACTGATCAACAAATTCAGCAAAGTGTCTGGATACAAAATCAATCTTAAAATCAGAAGCTTTCCTGTATGCCTACCATAAATCCACTGAAAAAGAAATCCAGAAAACAATTCCACTCACAATAGCATCCCGAAAAATAAAATACTTAGGGATAAACCTAACCAAAGAGGTAAAAGACCTCTATAAGGAAAATTACAAAAAGCTGAAGAAAGAAATTGATGAAGACCTTAGAAAATGGAAAATCTACCATGCTCTTGAATAGGCAGAATAAATATCATCAAAATGGCCATCCTCCCAAAAGTAATCTACACATTCAATGTAATACCCATGAAATAACCAACGTCACTCCTCACAGACATAGAAAAATCAGTCCTTAAATTCATTTGGAACAACAAAAAGCCTAAGATAGCCAAAGTAGTTCTTAGTAACAAGAACCATGCAGTAGGTATCACAATACCTGACTTCAAACTTTACTACCAAGCCACAGTAATAAAAACAGCATGGTATTGGCACAAAAACAGACACATAGACCAATGGAGCAGAATAGAAGATCCAGAAACAGACCCACGTGCTTACAGTCAACTGATTTTTGACAAAGGAGCCAAAAACATACACTGGAAAAAAGATAGCCTCTTTAACAAATGGTGTTGGCAAAACTGGTTAACCATATGCAGGAAAATGGAAATAAACCCCACTTTCTCACCCTGCACAAGAGTCAATTCCAAGTGGATCAGAGACCTGGAAGTCAGGCCAGAGACCTTGTAGCTACTTGAAGAGGGCATAGGCCCAACACTTCAACACATAGGCACAGGTCAAAACTTTCTCAACAAGACCTTAAAAGCACAAGCAACTCAAAGGAAGATCATGGGATTGCATTAAACTAAAGAGCTTCTGTGCAGCAAAGGAAACTATCAAGAACCTCAACAGAGAACCCACAGAGTGGGAGAAAATCTTTGCCAGCTACTCATCTGACAGAGGACTCATATCTAGGATATACAGAGAACTCAAGAAACTCACAGCTAAGAAAACAAATAACCCAATCAAAAAATGGCAGAGGATCTAAATTAACACTTCACAAAAGAAGAAATACAAATGGCCAATAAATGTATGAGGAAATGTTCAACATCATTAGCAATCAGAGAGATGCAAATCAAAACTACCTTGAGATTTCACCTAACTCCAATCAGAATGGCAATCATCAAGAACACAAACAACAACAAATGCTGGCAAGGGTGTGGAGAAGTGGGAACCCTAATACATTGTTGGTGGGATTGCAAATTAGTGCAACCACTTTGGAAAACAGTATGGAGGATCCTCAGACGAATGGGAATGATCCTACCATATGATCCAGAAATACCTCTACTGGGTATCTACCCAAAATAAAGGAAACCAAACTATCAGACCAACGCATGTGTATCTATGTTTATAGCTGCACAGTTTACAATTGCCAAACTATGGAACCAGCCAAGATGTCCAACAACAGATGAATGGATTACAAAAATATGGGATATGTACACAATGGAATTTTACTCAGCCTTAAAGAAGAACAAAATCATGTTATTTGCAAGGAAATGGAAGGAACTGGAAAACATTATGTTAAGTGAGATTAGTCAGTCACAAAAAGTTAAAAATCGAATGCTCTCCCTAATATGTGGAAGCTAGGGAGAAAATGGGACATAAGAGGGACTCCAGGTGAAGGAGAATTCTTAGGTGAACAAAGAATTTGATTTAACGAAAAGTGATGGGGGGAGGGGGGACACCCTAATGAGCATGATGTACTTACAAGATCACATCAAAGTCAATCACTAAACTGACCTTGAGAAGGAGGGTGAAGGAGGGAGAGGGGTGGGAATTGGGGAAGGGTTAATGAGAAATGTGTGCATGGATGTCTTTACCTATACTAGCTTGTACCCAACAAAGATGTGTGATTAACCCTGTTGTACCCAAGAAATGTATAAAACTCCATGCTAAAAAATAAAAAAATAATAATTAAAAAAAAATAAACTGACTTCCATGGGGCTCAATTATCGAAGAATATGCATTACCCTTTATGTTATACAGATCTATAAGTTAAGTCTTAACACATCTTTTAAGTTCCCCATCCTGAACTGATTCTACAGAATTAGGGTGATAATGAATCCCACCTTCCCCAGGATGGAGAAAATCAAATAGAGAATATCCTGTTATAAACCGTGATGCTCCTCAAATGTAAGGCCTTGTCAGTCCATAATAAGCCTCCCAAAGAACTGCAGGCTGATGGCTAGTGAGCAGGCCCTTCTGAAGGAGAGCTTCCTCCACATTAGAATACAAGTCGGCTTTCAGCAGCCGCTCACCTTGGGATCCAACTGAGCTTCAGCTCCTTACTGAGTCGTGAGCCCAGACCATGAGGTAATAGTCTGATCCTCATTCTGAAGCACATAAAACCCAAGGAGGTTAACTAATTTCCCAAAGGTCACACAGGAGTCAACTGGTGAAGCTGGAATTGAAACAGAAGTTTCTTAATTTCCAGCCCTGGTCATGCTCCCAAGACAAAGCTCTCGTGGAATAAATTGCACATTGACACAAGGGCACTTTACAATTCTGTGGAGAAGAGTCCCCAGAAGCAAAATATTTCATTTTAAATTGAGAAATCTCAGACTTACAAAAGACTTATGTCTTCCCCAGCCTGCAAATTACGTCAAGGGAAGAATCTCTGGGAAGTTCCCTTCATATTCTAAATAGTACAGCCCAGCGCTAGCAACATACCTGATAGACTGGAAAAGAACAGCCAGAACAGCTAACTGGCCTGCAAATGTGGGAGGATTTGTGTGCATGAGGTTTTTCCCTGGAAGCCCTGATTTGTTGTGTGAATGTAAGTGACTAACACATTTCTGTCTAGCTGCAGGAGCCCCAGTGCTCACTAAACCCAAATGAACCTGGGGAAACAGCTTGGAGTAGCCTACTCCACATTAGCAGTCCTCCCTAAGGATCACTGAACTCAGACCCCTAAATAGGAGACCACTTTGCAAGTCATTAAGATCATTGCTCTGATGAAAACAATGCAAAGGAGGATAGTGCGTTTAGTACAAATCCATTTGGGAAACTCTGCAGCAAGCAATGACAATGCTGGCTAAAAATTAGACGTCTCCAGGAAAACTGCAGGCAACATCCAGGAAGATCAGGAGAGGGAGGATGCTATTACACACCAACATGGTTACTCTGTGGGAAAAGAATAGGCAGAGACTATCCTTGTCCCTTCACCCCACTCCTGCCCTCCTAAAGATCCAAAGAGATAAAATCGCCAGGCTTCTCTTCCTCTGATGTATGTCCAGGCTACACCAGCTAGGCCCAAGATTTAAGGGCTCTAGGTTGTCCAAATGTCATGCAAGCCTGCCTGGGCAGCCTGCCCTGTTCTTGCCCAGGGCCATTTTTGTGAAAGGAAAACACCAACCTTACTCTGAAATCACGGAAAGGCCAGTGGATTTTTTCCCAAGATTGTGGAAAAACAGGGAAAATGACTGCCCCACACTTAGTTCTTTAAACAGCTATCCCTCTCTCCAAATTTCCACTTTCTACAACAGTTGTTGCAATGTTTTCCCTCACAAATGGCATCCAGCACGCTCTCCTTCAGTCCCCCGGGCTCTTACCGGGGGTCTTTTCCTGTCTTGGCTTTTCTCTCTTGTTTTCCTGCCCCCTTACCTCATAGGACCTTCCCACCTCTCTGTAACTCTGCAGATTCGTCAGCAAAGGAGGCCAACAAAGCCAGAAGCCAAGACGGGGAGATCCTGAGTGAGGAGTGGGCAGCAGGATCCGAATCGGTGACCGAGCAGAACCCTGTGAACTGGAAGGGCTAGAAACCGAGGCAGGACTCGGCCTGAGAGCCCATCGGGATGGAAGTCTACCCCAGAGCTACCACTATGCTTCTGTTCCACAGCTTCCAGGAGTGGAAATAATGATAGTATAAGTTAAATTGGTTAACCTAAGTGACTTACTATGCTCAGTTAATGCCTGCAATCATTATTATTTCCTATACCCTGATCTTCCTCCTTCCTGTCTCAAAGTCTAGCATACTTTAAGGAAGAAAAATGCTAAAAAAAAACATTAGTTTATTGCACTGCATCTCACACTGTTGCTAAGGACTAATTTTATTTCTTTGGTGTGTGTGGAGGGGGGGGCGGTATTGGAGGTTGAACTAACAGGCACTCTACTTTCAGCTACACCTCAAGCTCTATTTTATTTTTTGTTTTGAAACAGGGTTTCACTAAGTTGATGAGATTGGACTCGAACCTGCAATCCTCCTGTCTCAGCCTCCCAAGTGCTGTGAATATAGGTGTGAGCCACCACACCTGGCTTGGACTACTTTTATTTCTAATATCTAATCTGCCCTATTTCTACTGCATATGTCTAGAATACAGCTAATGCCACATGCAATTTGTGAACTTGACAACATTTGAACTGGTCTATATCGTTCAATGAGATCCCATTCTCGGATGTCACAGAAATGTCACAGTGCTTTCAATGTTTCTGGGTGCTTGATCTCAGTTTCTGTCATGAAACAGCAACAAAGCAGTTCTCTGACCACACTTGAGTAGCAGTGGTTAATGGCTGGCTTGAGCTCTGGAGCAGAGTTCTGGCATGCTAGATTATTCTGAGTTCCAGTGATCTATGAGAATGTACTCAGCCTTAGAGACAATGAACAAATCCCTACCCATTTCCTTAGGGGAACAGAGGTGTGCACACCTACCAAAATTTCACAACTCCATCTCCATCCCAGGCCTTCAGCCAAATGACCTGTAAAACAATCAAAGTCCCCTGGGCCCCAGGCTCCCCTCAATAGTTATTTATTATCTTCCCACTCCTCCTGCCCAATACAAGGTGGCACAGAGATGCACTAAAGAAAACCATATTCACAAGAAAGCAATTGGATAAGTAAATGCATGCTATATGGTGCGGGATTTGGTAGAAGGGAGAAAGAGATTTTTAAAAAAGGGGGGAGGAGGGCTTTGACTTGAAAACTAATTGTAAAGAAGTACATATGCTGGCATACACTTGTAATTCCAGTACTTGGGAGGCTGAGATAGGAGGATCACAGGTTTGAGGACAGCCTCAGCAAGCGGTGAGACTCTCATGAACCTAGTGAGACCCTGTTTCCAAATAAGAAATAAAATCGGGCTGGGGTGTAGCTCGAAGGTGGAATGCCTCTGGTTTCAATCCCCAGTACTACAGACACACACACACACACACACACACACACACACACACAGATGCACACACAAAAAGAAGTATAATGGTCAATATGAAGAAATATTGATAACAAGATTTCAGTTTAGCCAGGGAACAGACTGGGAAGAATGAAGGAGATGATTCCAGAAGCATGACACTAACCATGTGGGGGAAATCCTTATGTAGAACATACATAATTAAAAATTTTAAAGTATATTGAGCAATTTATTTTAAAATGTGAAGCATGCTAAATATTTGGTAGAACTAAATGTTTTTTTCTTCAAACCTCATGTTTTTGTCAGTCTTTCCATCACCATGACCAAAATACCTGATATGAACAACACAGAGGAAGAAAAGTGTATTTGGCACACGGGTTCAGGGGTACAGTGCACAGTTGTCTGCCTGCAAGGCAGCTATCATGGACCACAGCTGGAGGAAAGCTGAGTTCAACTCCAAGGTGGCCAGAAGAAAAGAGAGAAACAGGAAGCGGCCAGGAACACATAAGATCCTAGGGGCCACGCCCCCAGTGACCCACCGCCTCCGCCAGGCGCGGCCTACCTGCCTGCATTACCACCCAATAAATCCATTCAAATTATTTATTCATCAATCGATTTATCTGCTGATAAGATTTGAACACTGACTCAATCACTTCACCTCTGAACATTTTTGCTTTACCAACACACGCATCTTTCAGGGGACACCCCACATCCAAACCATAACGCCTCTTCTTTATTTAAAATATTTTCTTTTTTTTTTTTTCCATTTTATAATGCAAAAGCACAATTCGAAAACATATAGAAAACTGCTCTCTTCACAAGACCCTAATCTACCCACATGTGTAGACCTGTGTTGACATGAAAATCTAACTCCTGAAACTGTTTAAGACACATCGTTTTAGTGAGCAGGGATTCTGTTCACTTAGCTTCCTTCCAGAGGTGGCTGATGAGTTATAGGCACAGGGGCTGGGCACTGGGGATTCTGCAGGGGGGGAACTCCCATGATGCTGAGGGGACCCCAGTGCTGGAGCCAGGGCAAGGCTGCCATTTACCCCTTGGAGACAGTTTGTGCTGACAGTGGGGGTTTATAGCTCCGAGGTCCACTTAACCTGGCAAGAGAGAGACTTGGAGGGAGCGTTCATTTGGAATTCATTTGGGGGTGGCCTTTTAAGTATCTGCCCTGGCAAAGAGAAGTTATGCTGGTTTTGTGTTTGTTTGCTTTTTATTGGCACTCCTCTGTCTTCCAAAACTCACTTCTCTCATCCTCTATGAATATAGTGTCCTCAAACAAATGACAAATTTCAGGTACACATAACTGCTTTGTTATTTACAGAGCATTTGCAATGTAAATACGACAAGCTCAAGAGTATTCTTGTGTAAAGTGCTAACAAATATTTGTTCTGCTGAGGAGAGGCCTGGCTCTCGGGCCAAGAACAGCCTCTGCCTCCATGAGGGTCCTGGGCTCCAGGTCTCCCCTCACCCTTTGGCAGCCCCTGCAGCTAACCTTTCCCACTCAGTGACATGAAAAGACACTCAGTCACAAACGGACATCTAAACAGCTTCATTCTTTGGCTTAATTGAGAGTCTGAGTTTCTAAACCAGAATTTAGCTTAGGAATAAAATGACGCTTTCCTTCACATGTTGATGGGTTCAGAAGGACTGTACTCAAAGCTGCCTATGGCGGTGGTAACCACTGCCTGACCGTCCAGCCACCAGACCCTCTCTCCTGAACCCAGGGTTCTGAAGGTGATCTGAGGTAAAGGTGTCTCTAAAAGCCACAAAAAATGAAACTTCATGATGAAAGAAACTGATAGGAAGTGACAGAGGTAGCTATGTGGATGCTGTCAGTCTGAATGCAGTCTGACACCTGCAAAGAGGGACAGACAGAGGAAAGGAAAGAAGAGGGGAAGAGCTTTGGAAAATACTGTAGCCAAGCATCAGGACCTCTGACTGGCCCCTGTTGCTCGGAAGTCCCTCAAGGCCTGGTGACCTGCCCTCAAGGCTCTCCCTGCTCACGCCTCCCTGGCTCTCTGATCCAGCCACACTCTCCGCCGCCAAGCAGCCTTGACTGCTACGCTTCCTGGATCTCTCTCTCTTTCCCCTCTTCACCTGGATCACACCAAGCCATCCTTCAGGGCTCAGCTCAAGAATCCCTTCCTCAAATTTTCCTGCCTAGTTCAAATCACCCCCAGGGGACTTTTGGGGGGATCCTGTACCCCTCCTGTCTATACTTGTCATTGTTAACAATTTTACAACTGTGTGAGCATTTGTCTTCTCCCACTAAGCTGTAGACCCCTAAGAGCAGAAGAATGGGAAAAGTGCTTATCACCATCGTGCCTGAAACAATGTCTAGAGCATGACGGGTGTTTAATAATGAGCGAGTGAACAGATGAAATCAGGACTCAGCTCAGCCTATCTCCAATGCACGTTTCCGTAACCTTATGCTATAGTAAGAAAGGTTGCTGGTAGGACGTAATGAGCAAGAGATGGTGTGAGGCCAGAGAACCCTGTAGTTCACACTAGCTATGTGAACTTAACCTCTCAAAGCCTCATCTGAAAATGAGAACAGCACTTACCTAATCGCTTTGTTATAAGGATTCAGTAAGATGATCCATAGAGGTACCTAGCCTGCTACACAGTAAGCACTAAATAAAAAGTAAACAAAACCAATGTCTTCCAGCATCTCCTCTTGACCTGGTATCTCCAAAAGAAATAGATAGGCCTGACCTGAGACAGACTCTCTCTCTCTCTCTCTCTCTCTCTCTCTCTCTCTCTCTCTCTCTCTCTCTCTTCCTCTCTTTCTCTCTTTCTCTTTCTCTCCCAAGCTAAGCTAATGGAGAATATTGCAAATACACTGGGTCAGACCCTGTGGTTGCTCAGATCCCACTCCTCTAAGTTCCCCCTACGTGACACGTACACGCACGCACACACACACACACACACACACACACACACACACACACACACCATGGCAGTATAATCCTGATGAATTCCAGGTTCCTATAGTGTCACTGCTTTAATATAAGTCTCAAAGACAGAAGAAACATACTGAATCCTCATTTAACTCGGAGGTGTTCTTTTGAGGTGTCTTTAACTTTTATCTACAAATATCTAGGACTTCAAAGTTTCTCCACGCATGCAGTTAAAAAGAAAAAAGGCAAAGTAACAGGAAAGATAGAGAAGGCATCAATATGAAAACCAGAGTTGACTTGGCAATGGTGCAGAAATATGCTGCCTGAAGCTACTACTTGCATGAAAATACATTAAAAAGAGATCCCAGGAAAGCCTTCAACTACTACATGAAAGCATATAAAAGTCTTGTTTTTTTTTTTCAAATTTGTAAATGTTCAGAAAAAAAATTTAACTTAAATGTGAAGAAGAATCCTAAACTATACACATTTTTGAAGCATTCTACCAGTACATTTGTCAATTTCAGGAACAGATTATCAATATTCTATCAGTTTCATTCATTTAAATAGCTAGTGGCAACAGAAAACTTCAGTTTAAAACCCATGGATTTTCCTATTTGCTGCTCTAAGAGGCCATAAACATATGTATCTTTGGAAAACTATCATGTGTTTTCAACTTCCTGAAGAATTCTTGTAAAATATAACTGAACCACATTTCCCTTCGTCCTGAGCTTTTATTCCACTAATGGACAAATTGGGAGGAGGCTGAGAACAAATGTGCTATTAATTACCCAGATGGCTTTTTAATAGAACCTTGGATTATTCTTTAGCCACTAAACATTGTCCAGAAATTTCTTAATAATGCTGGTGTGCAAGGCATTCCTTCCAGGAGAATAAAGATTTCATTGACCAGCAGGCTGAGCTATGTCAGGTTAGTTTAGGAGACGGGAGACAAAGAGTGGGTATTGTATAGACGAGAGAGAATGACATGCCATATCTGAGCTGCCCAGTCTACTAGCAATGACAGATTTTCTAATTCACTGCAGATTCTCACAAAACTGGGTGGTCAGCTTCGGAGAGATCAACAGTAGGCCTATTGATTCTGGGTGGGAGCAACATAATTCTGAATTAACCTGAATTGGTTCAGTACAACAGAGAGTCTTGGTGTCGGATTAAAATTAGGATTAATATGTTAAATGTTAGGTCAGAATGTTAAATCCCGGTGCTGAAAGACCTACACAAAGTGAGTCATTAATGCAGGCAGGTATTCCAGTCCAAAGATAATTTTTACTTTTAGACTCTAGAAACTCATCACTCAAAATTGACTAGTACAGATGAAACCTTACATGATACAATGTGTTGTGTTATAGTTTTTACAAATCATCATTTTGAATGTATATATATATATATAGAGAGAGAGAGAGAGAAAGACTACGAATTTTATCTGACACAGTAATGGTTGAGAGACAGTCTGGCTCATTATTTGTTCCTGCTTTTGTAAAATTATCTTGCCAGGAGCAAATTCTGCTGCTTGGAGCTTTCCAACTAGACAGCAATTAACTTTCACCAGGCTCTTCAGCAGACACATGCTCCTACTGAATCGTAAAGGATGCAAACTACCATTTTGAATATGTTTTCCCAACCACTAGAGGAATATATGTATATTTAAGAAAATCAGAAGAGAACTAATGCCTTTGCAGTTTCCTGGAATACTAATTTTGACATAAAATTTTTAAGCCCTCTTGATTTTCAAATCATTCTTAAAAACAATCAAATAGCTATGTCTATAGAAAAGAAAATGAACATTTGTTGCAAATAGTCCTGGTACAACAAAGCAAAAATTTTTCACAAATGAGATGGGGCAAAAATAAAGTATTTGGAAGCAATAAGAAGGAAGGTAGCAATATGTTGGAGTATGTGTTTTCTTAATTATTTTAACATCACTTAGATTTTTTTTCCTACTGCCTAAGCTGTCTAAAAGAATGAAGAGATAAAGGATTGAAATGGCCCTTTACAAACATTTAACACAGTCAGGACTTTTCTTCATTTAAGGAAATGAGATGTTTGGCTGGGCATGGTGATACACACCTGTAATCCCAATTCTTGGGAGGCTGAGACAGGAGGATTGCAGGTTCAAGGCTAGCCTCAGCAACTTAGCAAGACCTTCTTTCAAAATAAAATATAAAATAGGACTAGGGGTGTACCTCAGAGGTAGAACACCCCTGGGTTCAATCCCCGGTACAACACATACGAGAGAGAGAGAGAGAGAAAGAGAGGAGAGACAGGAGAGATATTTGTACTTACACATTGATAGTTTTAAAAATATATTTCTTATTCTTCCTTTTTAACCTTTCTCTATTCTTTTCCCATGTCCATTCTAAAGTGAGCTCAATAAAAGAATCTTGACTATAATTTGAGAGGACTGTTGTCAATGTGTTTCTAGGTGCTATAACTTAATCACACTATCAAATAAGATCATTGATTATCAGCAATCTTCTTTATAGCAATACTTATTCATCTAGGCAGAGTACATTTTTGGGTCTTCAGATAATCACAAACTACTGATTTATGTTTTGATTTGGAGCTTACCTTGCCAGGGGCTCTTTATCAAGTCCTACTAACTAAAATATAGTTTTTGTTCCATTTTCCATTTTCATCCAAATTTGTTTTCCAATGCTGCTTGTGCCTGGATTTCTAGCACCTGGACACTGGCCCCTGGTGGCAGAAACTAGAGCCTGCAGAGGCTCATGACCTTCCAATTATAGTACCCCCGTTTCCACTGCATAGCTCTCTTATGGAACCACTTCATTCTAAAGTCCACTGGTCCTACATCCCATCCTCAGAGTCTTGTGAGGCAATTTAGTCAACTAATGGAGGTAGGTTGTGAATATGACTTTCCATCTACAATGGAAATTGCAGTGTTGTAAATCAAAGAGCTTCTCGTGTGCATTTACACAGGGGACATTCACAAACAAATCACATCACCAAGGTCTTATATTCAACAAGACATTTTCTGGAGTTTTTAATAAGACAAACAGGAGCTCTACAGCTAGGCCTCATTTTAATCCTGACTTCTCTGTTTCCCGGCTGCATGGTCTTGGGCAAGCATCTTTTTTTTTTTTTTTTTTTTTTTTTTTTTTGCGGTACTGGGGATTGAACTCAGGGGCATTCTACCTCCGAGCTATACCCCCAAACCCTATTTTTTATTCTTTATTTTGAAACTGAGTCTCACTAAGTTGCGGAGTGTCTCACTAGGTAGCTGAGGCTGGCCGCGAACCCGGATCCTCCGGTCTCAGCCTCCCGAATGCTGGGATTACAAGCGTGCGCCACCACGCCCGGCTTGGGCAAGCATCTTAACCATTCCCAGTTCTCAGATTGCCCATTCATAAAACTAAAATAATGATGCTTTACTCTGAAAGATTATTGTACAGAATATGAATGCAAAGTGCCTGGAAAATAAGTTATAGAAAAATGTTTCTCCTTATTATTTACAATGCAAAGATGGGGGGACACATAATTATGGTGGCTTTTAATTATGCATTAAAAATGTGCCAAGTGTAAATGACACAGCGAGACAAAAGAACAAAAATATTTGAAGTCAAGATTGACCCAGAACAATCTGGGTCTTATAGGCCACATATCCATAAAGTCTGCTGTGCAGTTGGAAAAGAGCTACTTGGACTTACAGGATCTCTCAGACAGGCTGGAACTAAAGCACAAAATATAAAATAGCGTGTCTGTTTTTTAATTGCAATAAGTCTGCAAGCCGATGGGCTGTTGGCTATAGCTTCCAAAAGGATAATAGTCAACATCAAACCAGATTTTAAAATGAGCCTGGAGAACAGGCAACTCTGACAAATGGACAAGTGTTCAGGAGATGTCTGTTTACACACACATCTTCCAACGCCATAAATAAGATAATAAGATTGCACACTCCTTTGCAACAGCCATAAAAGCTAGAATGGAGTTAAGTAGTGTCTAGACGCCTTTGATCAAAAAACAGCGATTAGTGGCTGCTGAATTTACTAACACAATTTTCTTCCCGTTTCTCCAATTATTTCTATTTTCAGTCTCCGCTTTTAGGATTTAGTTACAGCATCTTGCACTGCTTAGTCAGCAGACATGTGCCATTTGGGGGATGCCATGATCCCCTTTTTCAAAATTAAATTTTGAAGCCAGAAGTGTCAAGTTCCATTTCTATTTCATGTAATTCTATGAGACTTTACACAGCATTGTAAGGCCAAATCAGTATCCACTGATCATCAGATGTTTTCAAGTTTTAAGCATACACTGACTCATGCCCAAGGTCTTGCTATTAATTTTTCCAAGCACCATCCACTATAAACCTTTATGGATTAATACTTCTAACAAAACATGGAAAGATAAATACTAAGATCTGTAATAAACATATGGTTAACAGTGATAAAATATTATAAATTATACCAAAGCATCACTATCACACTTCTTGATCATTAAGTGTTTAAGAAAATAATTTGTACCCAATGCCATGCTGACAGATTTTTCTCATTGTACTGTCTTACCTAACATTTTCTCTACAGATCAGGATTTAATAACAGCCCACCCATCTTAAGTGGCTATGCCTCTGCTCTTTTCTGTGATATGGGAGAACCTCTTTCATTATAAGGTAAACTCAAGTATAAGACAGCCTCAAAACATGGACTCAGAGGGTGATTTTACAGAAAGATTTCTGTGTATATGTTTGTATATCAGAGCAATAGGATATAAAGAGACAACCTTGTATGATCTTTATTAAACTGCTTTGCTAAGCCCTTTCCTCAGAAACTCGTGGTTAGTGAATGTTTTGATTGTCTTCTCTCCTCCAAACCTTCCTTACTTGCTGCAGCTAACTGCCATCCCTTCACTGAGAGGTGGTGCCCAGGCGAAGTTCTAACAGCTGTGGAGAGCAAGGCACTTCCTCACTCATCCCTAGCTGCTAAAAGATGTCAATAAGACACACGGGGAAACAGAGACACAAAAGAGATGAGAGGTATTGTAGAGACGATTCCTAGCCACTATAAGCTTTTCCATGAGACCCCATATTCTTTTTTTTTTTTTTTTTTTTTTTTGCGGTACTGGGGATTGAACTCAGGGGCATTCTACCTCCGAGCTATACCCCCAGCCCTATTTTTTTATTCTTTATTTTGAAACCGAGTCTCACTAAGTTGCGGAGTGCCTCACTAGGTAGCTGAGGCTGGCCGCGAACCCGGATCCTCTGGTCTCAGCCTCCCAAATGCTGGGATTACAA
>PVLC010041138.1:0-13485 GCA_004027655.1 Graphiurus murinus | reverse complement strand
TTCTATATATTCCACAAAGCAAAAATACAAGGTGCAGTTTCCTTCATCAAGGAAAGTAAATTTTCAACATGGAAAGAGGATAGCAGCAGTGAGGAGAGGGAGAGTATTTATTCTATGTTTTAACATACAAAAATCTTAAAATATTGGTTTAGGACATTTGTAGCAATAGAAAGAAAGAGAGAGAGAAAAAGAAAGAAAGTAAGAGTTGGCATCTTCTTTCCTCCAATCTTTAAAAATGACCTTTTATCTGATTTTCAATTATATTCATGATAAGTTAACCATTCCTGGGGCATATTTCAGATATTGTTTATTTAGATTCACATACCTAGTTTCTGAGTATGGCTCACTCAAACCCCCTCAGTTAATACATATAAACCACTAAAAAAGAAGGCATTTCATGTCCACAAAAGACATTTCTGAAACAGGGATAAAAATATGAAGAGCCAGCCAGGAATGGTGGTGCACACCTATAATCCCAATACTTGGGAGGCTGAGACAGGAGGATTGCAGGTTTACAGCCAGCCTCAGCAACTCAGTGAAGCCTTCCTAAATTTAGTGAGACCCTATTTCAATATAAAAAAAGATAATAAGGCTGGAGATGCAGCTCAGAGGTAGAATGCTCCCTGGGTTCTATTCCCAGTACAAAGAAAGAAAGAAAAAAGGAAGGAAGGAAAGATTTTTCCTAAATGTTGCTTTGAAGAATAAAATTTCATTTATAATATGGACTCTTTTCCTAACATCTAAGAAAGATGAGTAAGAAAATATTTTCAAATATATAGCTTTAGAACCTGGTGTCCTAGCTTCAACCCCTAGTACAAAAGGAAGGAAGGAAGGAAGAAGGAAGGAAGGAAGGAAGGAAGGAAGGAAGGAAGGAAGGAAGGAAGGAAGGAAGGAAGGAAGGAAGGTTCCAAGAAGAGTTTTTCAAGTTAAAATATAACATTAAACAGTAACACAATACTGAAAGTATGAACCTCATAAAGGTAAATATATGAACAATTACAAAATACTATATTACTCTAATGATGGAAAGGGGACCACAATTAATTCTAGTACAAAAATTAAGACAAAAGTGAGCCGGGCATGGTGGCACACACCTGTAATATCAGTACTTTCGAGGCTGAGACAGGAGGATCACGGGTTCAAAACTAGCCTTAGCAACTTAGTGAGACTGTCAGCAAATTAGCAAAACCCTGTTTCTTTTTTACCTTTTTATGGTACTGGAAATTGAACCCAGGGGCATTTTACCTCTGAGCTACACCCCCAGACCTATTTTTTTTATTCTTTATTTTGAAATTTTGAAACAGAGTCTCACTAAGTTGCAGAGAACCTCACTAAGTAGCTGAGGCTGGTGGCAAACTCTGATCCTCTGGTCTCAGTCTCCCAAGTACTGAGATTACAAGCGTGTGCCACCACGCCCAGCTCAAGACCCCGTTTCAATATAAAATAATAAAATAGGGCTGGAGATGTAGCTCAGAGGTAGAATGCCCCTGGGTTCAATCTCCAGCACTCCCCCTACACACATACACACATGAAAGTATTAAAAAGTATTATGAAATATGTTAAAAGATATACAAGATGAATAAACGTAAATTGTGACACCAATAACATAAAGTATTAGACACTGAAGTGTATAATTTTTGTACACAATTGAATTTCAGTTGTTTGCTATCAGCTTAAAGTAGACTTTTATAACTATAAGATATTTTGTATAAACCCCAAGGTAAACACACACACACACACACACACACACACCTATAGAAGTTAGACAAAAGAATCAAAGCATTTTAATACTAAAAATCAACAAAACACAAAGGCAAAGAAAGTAAAAAAAAAGTTAAAAAAAAAAAAGACAGAGAAATATAAGATTACTAGGAAACAGCTAACAACATAGTAATGGTAAATCCTTCTCTATCAATAATTACCTTAAAAAGAAAAAAGTTCAGTTGGGCATGGTGGCACACACTTGTAATTCCAAACTTGGGAAGCTGAGACAGAAGGATCGAAGGTTCACAGCCAGCCTCAGCAACCTCATGAGGCCCTCTGCAACTTAGTGAGACCCTGTTTCAAAATAAAAAACAAAATCGGGCTGTATTTTAAAAGATAAAATCAAGAAAATCTTAGCTAAACTAATTAAGAAAAAAAAAAAAAAAAAACAGGGAAAGCTCAAGTAAACAAAATCAGAAATGAAAGAGAAGATATAACAACCGATGCCCCAGAAATAAAAAGGTCTTAAAGGACTCTATAATAATTATACACTAACAAATTGAATAACTTAGAAAAATGCATAAATTCCTAGAAACATACAACCTAACAAGACTGAATCTTAAAGTAGAAAGCCTAAAAGACTTATAATTAACATGGATGACAAATTGGTAATTGTGAACCTCTAAACAAAGAAAAGTACAGGACCAGATGGTGAATTCTACCAAACATTTAAAGAAGAATTAATGCTAATCCTTCCCAAATTCTTCCAAGAAAGCAAAGAAGATGGAACATTTCTAAACTCATTTTAAGAGGCTAACGTTACCCTTATTTCAAAGGCAGACGAAAACACTACAAGGAAACTATATACCAATATCCTTGATGAATATAGATGCAAAAATCCTCAACCAAATACTTGCAGATCAAATCCAACAGCATATTAAAAGAATCACACACCATGACCGAGTGTTATTTATCCCTGAGATTCAACATACAAAAATCAATTAATGTGATACACCACATTAACAGGATAAAGAACAATTACACAATTATTGGGGCACTTAACCAGGGAAGGTCATAAGGTACATGATGAGCATCTTCCTGGAAGGTCCATGGTGGTTGTTATTTTAAAAACTTTCATTGTGAAATGAAAAAAAATCACACTTGTTTCAAAAGATGCAGGAAAGATATCTGAGAAAATTCAATACACTTTCATGATAAAAATTCTCAATGATCTAGGGACAGAAGAAAACTGCTTCAATATAATGAAGATCATATGACAAGTTCACAGCTAACCTCATTCTCAGCAGTAAAAAACTGAAAGATTTCCTCTGTGGCAAGGAACAAAGAGAGGATGCCCCCTCTTCCCACTTCTGTTCATCAGAATACTGAAAGTCCTGGCAAAAGCAACTAGGCAAGGGGAAAATGTAGAAAGCATCCAAATCAGAATGGAAGAAGTTAAATTGTCCTTGTTGCCAGGTGACATAATCTTTTATATAGAAAACCCTGAAGAGACCTTAAAATAGTTTTAGAACTAATAAATGAATTTAATAAGTTTCAGGATACAACCAACAACCAAACACCAGTTATGTCTCAATCCACTAATAACAAACTATCTGAAAAGGAAATTAAGAAAGTAGTCCCATTATAATGCATCAAAACTAATAAAACACTTGGGGAATAAATTTCACTAAAAAGGTGAAAGATTAATATATTGAAAATACCAAAAAAGATGAAATAAAGACACAAACAAATAGACATCCCAAGATCATGAGCTGAGACACAGTACTACCCAGAGCATTTCACAAATTCAATGCAATACTTACTAAAATCCTAACATTTTTACAGAAATAGAAAATAAAAAATAAATTTTATAATTTTTATGGAACTGCAAAAGACCACAAATAGCCAAATCAATCCTAAGAATAAAACTGGAAGGTATTACAATTATTGGTTTCCAAATATATTACAAGGGTACAGTAATCAAAGCAGTATGGTACAGGCATAAAGTCAGACATATAGGCCAACCAAAGAAAATAAATACACATATGTAGAGTCAACTGACCTTCACTGAAGGCTTCAACATGCACTGAGGAAAGAATAGTCTCCTAAAAAAATAATTTTGAGAAAATTGGATATCCACATGCAAAATAATGAAACTGGACCCTTACATCATACACAAAAATCAACTCAAAATGGACTAACGACTTACACATGAAACTTGAAACTAAAACTTCGATCAGAACCCATAGGAGAAAGCTCCTTGACAATGATTTTTGGATATGACACAAAAGCACAGGCAACAAAACATAAATAAACAAGTAGCACTACATCAAACTAAAAACCTTCTGACCAGCAAAGGAAACTATCAATAGAATGAAAAGGCAATCCAAAGAAGGGGGGAAAATATTTGCAAACCATATATGTGATAAGGGATCAGTCTCAAACATATATAAGGAACTCCTACACCTCAGTAGCAAAGTAATTAATAGCCCAATTTAAAATGGACAAAGGACTTACATAGATATTTCTTGAGAGAACATGCAGATGGCCAACAAGTCAAATGTGTTCAATATCACTAAACATCAGATTATAATGCAAATCAAAACCACAATAAAGTGCCACCTCACAGCTATCAGGATGTCACAAAAGCAAAAGACAAGCCAGGCACAGTGGTGCATGCCTGTAATCCCAGTACTTGGGAGGCTGAGACAGGAGGATCATGGGTTCAAAGCCACCCTCAGCAACCTTGTGGGGCCCTCTGCAATTTAGTGAGAATCTGTTTCAAAATAAAATAGGGCTGGGGATGTAGCTCGGAGGTAGACTATCTCTGGGTTCAATACCCAGTACCACACACACACAAAAGACAAGTGTCAGCAAGCACGTGGAAAAATTGGAATCCATGCATGCAATTAGTAGGAATGCAAAATGGTACAGCCACAGTGGCAAACAGTCTGAATGTTCCTCAAAAAATTCAAAATATAACTACCATATGATCCAGCAAGCAAAAGAATTGGAATTACAAAGAATTGGAATCAAGACTTCAAAAAAATATTAGCCAAATTCATTGTAGCATTGTTCACAGTAGTCAAGATGTGGTATCACTTTCACTTAAGTACCCATCAACAGATTATATACGCATTTGAATACTATTTGGCCTTTTAAAAGATGGACATTCTGTAATATATGACAACATAAACAGTGCTAGGAATTGAACCCAGAAGCACTCTATCTCTGAGCTACACTACCAGCCCTTTTAAATTTTTTTTTTTTTTTTTTTTTGTGGTACTAGGGATTGAACTCAGAGGCATTCTACCTCCGAGCTATACACCCAGCCCTATTTTTTATTCTTTATTTTGAAACAGGGTCTCACTAAGTTGTGGAGTGCCTCACTAGGTAGCTGAGACTGGCCGCAAACCCAGATCCTCCAGTCTCAGCCTCCCAAATGCTGGGATTACAAGCATGTGCCACCACGCCTGGCAATTTTTTTTTTTTTTTGAAACAAGGTCTCACTAAGTTACCACATGCTATGGACCTCAAAACCAAGATCCTCCTGTCTCAGCCTCCAAGTACTGGGATTATAGACATGCATCATGGCACCTGGCCATAGCTGTATCTTGAGGACACTAGACTAAGCAGAATAAGCCAACCACAGAAAGGAAAATACTGCATGATTCCACATGTAAGAGTTATCTAAAATAGTCACGTTTATATATTCAGAGTAGAAGAGTGATTTCCAGGAACTGGGAGGAGAGGGAAGCAGAGACTTACTAATCAGCTGGTATAACATTTCAGTTAAGTAAGATGAATAAGTCCCCCAAATGTGCAGTACAATATTGTACTTACAGTCAACTATGCTGTTGTAAAACTTAAGAGGGTAGATCTCATGTCAAGCATTCTTTTTTGTTTTTGTTTTATTTTTGTTGGTACTAGGGACCGAACCCAGAGGTATTCTACCTTTGAGCTACACTCCAGCCCAATTTTTTATTGCTTATTTAAAAACAGAGTCGGGCCTGGTGGCACACGCTTGTAATTCCAGTACTTGGGAGGCTGAGATCAGAGGATCCGGGTTCATGGCCAGCCTCAGCTACTTAGTGAGGCTCTCCATAACTTAGTGAGACCCTGTTTCAGAAATAAAGAATAAAAAATAGGACTGGGGGTGTAGCTCGGAGGTAGAATGCCCCTGGGTTCTATCTCCAGTACCGAAGGAAAAAAAAAAAAAAAAAAAAACAGGATCTCAGTAGGTTGATGAGAATCTCACTACTTGCTGAGGCTGTCGTCAAACCTGCGATCCTCCTTTCTCAGCCTCCCAAGTAGAGGGATTATAGGCATGCGCCACCATGCCTGGCCATCATATCAAGCATTCTTGCCACAATAAAATAAAATTTAAAAATAAAATAGATATTGAGCTGGGCGTGGTGGCGCACGCTTGTAATCCCAGCATTCGGGAGGCTGAGACCGGAGGATCCGGGTTCGAGGCCAGCCTCAGTTACCTAGTGAGGCACTCGGCAACTTAGTGAAACCCGGTTTCAAAATAAAGAATAAAAAATAGGGCTGGGTGTATAGCTCGGAGGTAGAATGCCTCTGAGTTCAATCCCCAGTACCGCAAAAAAAAAATAATAATAATAATAAAAATAAAAATAAAATAAAATAGATATTGAATAAACAAATATTTAGAGTTTGAAAGAAGTGTATGCAGAGACAATGAGGAAAATATAGAGACCCAGCGCAAAGGGTGCTCAGAGCACTCAGTGCGTACCTGGCTTATTTCACACTTAACATGTCTAGATCTATCGATGTTGCTATAAATGAAAGGACTTCATGCTTTTTATCACTTTTATGTGTATACCCCATTGTCTTTATTCATTCATCCATTCATGGACACTGAAGTTGATCCCGTATCCTGTCTATTATGCATAGTGCAACAATAAACATGGGACTGGAGGTGTCTTTTCAACATGTTGATTTAATTTCCTTTGGGTTACACCAAGCAGCAAGATCACTGGGTCATAGGGTAGCTCTATTTTTAGTATTAGAGAAAACCTCATACTGTTTTTCATAATGGCTGTATTTACAGTCCTATCAACAGTGTGTAAGACAAACCTCTACTTTTTTTTTATTATTTGCTTTGGTTTTTTTGTGTGTGGTCCTGGGAATTGAACCCAGGGACATTTTACCTCTGAACTATACCTCTAGCCTATCTTATTTTTTTTATTTTGAAACAGGGTGTCTCTAAGTTGCTGAGAACCTCACTAAGTTGCTGAAGCTGGCCTCAAACATGTGGTCCTCCAGCCTCAGCCTCCCCAAATACTGGGATAACAGGTGTATGCCACCATCCCCTGATACAAACCCCTACTTTTAGTAGGAAGTTATAGGAGATTTCTTCCCTACAGGGAACCTTAATTATCAGCCTAATTAACATTGAGAAGTCACCTACTTCCCAATTTCAAAGTAGGAATGGCATCACTCTAAAATATGAGTTTGATCTCCAATAAAAAAAAGATCAACTACATCATGTGCATTACACATTCATTCATTTCACAAACAATTATTGAGCACTTCCTCTATACTATGTATAAGCTCTACACTGAAAAAAAAGGAAGCAAACCTGTCTGTGGGATGATACTTCCATTTTAGTGGTGGGAGAAAATTGAACCCAAATACACACCATATGGTGAGATGAAAAATAAATAAATAAATAAATAAATAAATAAATAAATAAATAAATAAATAAAAGCTAGGCAAAGGAATGGTGGCAGAAGGGTGAGTGGTGCTATTTCTCTCTCTTTTTTTGTGGGCAGAGGTACTGGGGATTAAACCTAGAGGCATTCTACCTCTAAGCAACACCCCTGTCTCCCCGCTTTTTTAAATTTTGAAACCCAAGTATGAGAATTACAAGTGTGCACCACCTCTGGGTTTTTGTCGTATGACTCCAATTCAACCCTTTTTTGAAAAGTACCAAAGTCACTCAATACAACTTTTTCCCAATTCATTTCCACTGACTTTATGCCAAGGATTTAAAAAATAAAAACAACCTCCCAAATTTTCCAGCTGAATGAAGTCTTGAGTATTTAGCCACACCAGGTAGAATGGCCAGGATTTATGCATTACCACATCCTTATCCCAAAACAAGGTTGGAGATCCAAGAACAAGCATCAAAGAGACAATTAGACCTTTTGAGTTTTTTTGGTTTTTTTTTTTTTTTTTCAGTACTGGGGATTGAACTCAGGGGCATTCTACCTCTTAGCTACACCCCCAGCCTTATTTTTATTCTTTATTTTGAAACCGAGCCTCACTAAGTTGCGGAGTGCCTCACTAGGTAGCTGAGGCTGGCCTCGAACCCGGATCCTCCGGTCTCAGCCTCCCGAATGCTGGGATTACAAGCATGCGCCACCACGCCCGGCTACAGCTACCTTTTGAGTTTTACCAGCTATGACCCAGCATACTCCTGATTCCAATTTAACCCTACCTTTTTATTTCTCCAGCTGTTTTAAAAGACTAAGGGGTTTTATATAGATACAAAATAGAAGCAGAAAAAAAGAGTACAAGTCAAT
This sequence comes from Graphiurus murinus, assembly GCA_004027655.1. Lineage (NCBI taxonomy): Eukaryota > Metazoa > Chordata > Mammalia > Rodentia > Gliridae > Graphiurus > Graphiurus murinus. The sequence goes on along the minus strand of PVLC010041138.1, from coordinate 5,230 downwards.
ATGTCTTGGAAGTCTTCATTTCTATTGCTTTGTGTTATCTGTCTACAATATATTGCTTATTTATCAATTCATATATATTTGTACACTTTAGTTCCCGTAATGCACTTTAGTTCATGCTTTCCTGATATAAGAATTAATACATGGAAATATACCTCAATCGCTTTTTCCCCCAAAGATGCCCAAGGAAAAATATTAGATTCTGAGAGTTGCACTGTTTATATCTCTGTTTGTCAGAACTACTTGTAATCTGCAAAGTCGTCCTTGCTATCTCTTAACACAGATAGAAATCCACCATATCACATACATCTTCAAGAAACAAATAATCCCAGAGGACAGAAAGCCTTTGGTTTTATTTGCATCTGTCTAATTTGACTTATGCATAACTGTGTTTCCTCCTGCCATAACATTTTAATAAGTGTTTACATATCACCACTCCCCCAAGACTCAGTTGATAAAACTCTGTCTTGGAACTAATTATGCTTCAAGGCAATCCTAACCTCCAAGGATACAGAGGTGGAAATGTCAAATCTTGATGTTTATGTGGGCTCAGAGCTCCCCCTTGTGGATTCTATACATAAATGCTGCTGCTTCCTAAACTGATCAGAAAAAATAGTTTCTCCAAATTTGGGAAATATGTATGTAAAATTGAAATACCAACTTAGTATATACACTTTGCTAGATAAATATACTCATCTATGTAGTATTTAATTTTGGATTAGATCCTTATCGGTTCATTCTCTTGATGTATCAATGTCTGATGAATAATCTTTTTGTGTATTCTACCATATTGGAGACCGTTGGGTTCAGAGACACAATAAATATGTGGCATAGCCATTCATGAGGCATGATGTGTTATGCTATTACTCTGATTATTTTAAAGAATTCACTCTGATTTCTATGCTAACGTATATTATGCTATCACTCCGATTTTTAAAGGATTCATTATCTTGATCTGAAATGCTATTTACATATTGACCAAACAGGGAATGCTTGCAGGGCAACTTCACAGGACTGTCCTCAGTGCAGTTGCCCAGGAACTCACGCTTACAAAAGCATGCTTCAGGTTTACTGTGCTGTAGTCTTCTTCCTAAAATTCTTAATAATTTTACCTTGGAATTTGCATTTTGTAAATAAAGTCCAATAGGGCAATGGAGCACATGTCGGGAGACTTGTAGCCGTGGCTCAGAAGCAGCCCTGCCTTCTGCAGCTTCCTCGGGGCCAGCTCTCTGCCACAGAGCTCCTCACTCCCAGATCCTCTGGGTTGCACCCAACCTCCCTTTCCCATTCGCACTTCACCAAGCTACGGCTGCCATCTTCCCTCCCAGTGGGGCCTGAGTGTGGGTTCGAAGAGCCTTCAGGGTCAGATCACAGAGCACAAATGCCCCTGTCTCAGAGAGGGGCAGGGCATGGCATCCCGCTTCCAGGCTGGCACCTCCACAGCATAATTAGCAGGAAACTCGTCAGGGGCAGGGCTGTCACCCACCTGGATCTGGATACCCAGTGCATCCCAGTGTGGAGGCTGCAATTCCTGGGTGCTTACCTGTCCATCGCTGACTAAGGCGGCATCCCCGTGGTGAAACTGATTTTCCTGCGTGGCCCATGAGAGGGGATCCTGGCAGCCAGTGGGCTTGTACACATAGGTTGGGGTCCCAGACACCGAGGAGGATCTGCACTCCAAAAGGCACTACATTAAGAAACAAGTAAGACACTATGACAGGTCAAGAGAGACTGACCGAAAAAGGGGGAAAGTTTTACATTTTTAGTACCTTCAACAGCACCTCAAAAAAAAAAAGTCCACCAAGTTAAAGGTAACCAGTTTGATGCTATGCTTTAACAAATGTTACAAAATTTATTTTCCCAAAAAATTCATCTTTTTCCTGTAAAAGTATTTGTCTAAATTGATATAGAAAAGTTTTATAGATTAAGAATATGTGAAAAGAATGGCTCATTACTGGCCAATCTAGAGAATATAGTCTATAACTCAACTCACAAGACCTAACTGCAGCTTTTGAAACCTCCCTTTGTAGTTTTTGTTTGCTTTGTTTTGTTTGGGTTGGGTTTGAGGGTGGATTGGAGAGGGTAGGTTGTTCTGTTTTTTATTAGTTTGTTCTTTGTTTTGTTTTGTTTTGTTTTGTGACAGGCTCTTGCTATTTCCCAGACTGGCCTTGAATTTACACTCCTCCTGCCTCAGCCTCTCAAATAACTGGGATTATAGGCATGAGCCATGGAGCCCAGCTCTCCTTCATAGTTTGTGTTGATAAGAGTCTCAGTACTTGCTAAGGCTGTCCTCAAGCCTGTGATCCTCTTCATTCTCCCAAGTACTGGGATTACAGGTGTGTGCCACCATGCCTGGCGCCTAGATAGTTTTTGCTAAAATATTTCATTGAGTAGAAATAGTTGCACCTAAAGAAGCCACCACACAAACACATCTAGGTGGTTTAATTCTTTCTTGAAATGTTTGCAATTACAAACCCTCCCCTGGATGCACCAAAGTCTTAGAACAGAGTGAAGATACACTAATTGTCTGAGGACTAGCAGCCCACCTTTCCTTTTAAATAACTCAGAAAGGTTTTGGAAGAGGTATGGGTTAAAGTCTGGGATATGGCTTCATATTTCTAGAGTATTATGGAAAAGAAATACTGGACAGGTTTTGAAGGATGGCTCACAAATAAATAAGGGACAGATTTTTCAGGAGATGCAAAGACAAAAAGAAAATGTTTCTTGGAATGTGAGGGAAATGGTATTGACAAAATGCTGGCTGCATTTTGAAGAGAGAAGAGCGAGGCACTCAAGGAGTTAAGGGGCTAAAATGACAGCTCAGTGGAAAGATGGGTGGCCTTGCAGTTAGTACTGAGTTAAGGAAAAAGCATTCGGAAAGAGAAAATAGTACTGGAATGTATCGCAATAGTAAAGCATTTGTCCTGCATGCAGCACCCTGGGTTAGATTCCAAGCATCAAAAAAGACAAAGAAAAAAAAAAGTAACTCTAATCTAATGTGATAAAATTGAAATATATAAGCCAAAATGGAAAGTCATTGGTATATATTTATATGTATAATATATACATATACTGTAACATGTATTATAGAGATATAATGTGAGAGAGATCCAGATCTGCATATAGATAAAGATATAGATCATACTGGATTAGAAATGATGGAAACTGGAAAATTAACTTGGCAATATAGAGTAAGAAACAGAAGGCCCCTATCTCATCACTCTAATGCAGAATTTTAAGGTCTGAGCAAGAATGGATTAAATGTGACCAGCAGCTATGAAGAACAGGGTGCCTCAGAAACACTGAGGATGGAAACTTCTAAGGAAAATGAAGGGAATACTTGAAGAAGCAGAAGTGTTTCCGAAGTGAGCTGTGCCAAGTAGGAGAGAGTTCAGGACCAGCAAACCTAGTGATTCTCCATAAGTAAATGAACCATGGTTCATGGGAGTCCCTACATTAAGCCAGGGTTGAGCTGGTCCTGTTGCAGTCATGCCTGGATTCCTCCAGCGACAAATCCTTTTGCATGAAGGAGCCCCACTCCACATCCAGAAGCTCTGCCTTTCCACAGGAGAACCGAACCATGCAGGGTGAGGACTTAGTACCATATGCCTTTCTTTGAACAGTCACACTTAACAAGTAAATAACATGTAAAAGCCTTTACAAGATCAAGAAAACATACTGCAGTGTTTCCTACCAAGTAGACAAATCATAAATCTCCCTTTTCTTTTCTCCACTAAGTTCTTAAAGTTCCCTTTAAATACAAAAGGTGGCATGTTTTTAGGAAGGAATGTCGAGAACCAGAATACCCTGGACATACTATTCATGTAGACCTTTGCTAAAGTTCATAGTTAAATTGGGCTGAGATGTAGACAATGTGTGATAAAGCATGTGTTTAAGCTATTAGTCACAGATCATCATACAATGGCTGTTAGGAGTATATGGACATACTATTTACATGAGTCTACAAAATTCAACTAATTTCAAATAAAAGCTATAATTTAGTATAGGTTGCTTTTCTCAGTTTCCTTTTAAGCTTTTAGAATATATTTACTGCACAAACTTTTGACTCTATTCCTGGTAGGAGTTTTCTTTATATGGCTTTCTTCTTGAAGTTATCTGGACCTCTGAGCTAATTGAGAAGTTAACACTAGTCTGAAAACTCAGCCTTTGAATTTCTTTGGGAAGGCAAATACTAAGAAATAAGGTTTCTTCTCAGTTCTTGGGAGGCTGAGACAGAGGATCACAGGTTCAAGCCCAGCATGAGCAACTTAGTGAGACCCTGTTTCAAAATGAAAAGAGCTCAGGGCATAACTCTGAGGTTGAATGCCCCTGAGTTCAATCCAAAGGAAGAGAAAAAGAAAGAAAGGGAGAGAGATAGAGAGGGAGAAGGGAAGAAGGGAGGGAGAGGAGGGAAGGAAGGAAGGAAGGAAGGGAGTTTGGTTTCTATTTATTCAGTTCAATTCTCAGTATCATTTGCTACAAAAAATTGAATGTCCACTGTTTCACATTTTTAAAGCTCTATTATCTAGTAAATTTGAAAAGACTGAATATTCCCTCATCTAAAATAGCCACCTTCTAAACACACTTCTTTAGATAAATCAAAAGAGAATCATAGATTCTATTCAAAGTTACCTACCTTGTATATCATTCATGTACTTTCAAGGGATGCTACATTTGTAGGAAGAGAAGCAATACTTAGTCCTATCTCAAAACAGGACTTAGAATAGAGTTTATAAAATATTTTACATTACGGATCTCTTTGATGTTCTGGTGTGAAACTTATGAACCTTTGCTTGTCAAAACAATATTTCTAAATGCATAAAGCAAAATTTATAGGATTTTAAAGGATGAAAATATGCTAGAATATAGTAATCAAACTATTTCTAAATTATTATACAGCAATAATTTATTTCTTTATTAGCATACTAATAAGCAAATTCAGCAGAGCCTAATAATCCCTATGACTTTAAAGTATAATCAGCAAAAAAGATATTTCCAGATGCCACAATCAATGTGACATGAAAATGTCTGTGATTTCTGATGAGGTCAAAAGCACAGATACTAATAATATTCCTGTGATATTTTGTCTACATTTGTAATTAAAGGAGATGCTGAACTTCAGTTAGATGTGATTTCCCAACTCAAAATTCCTGGACCCCAGTTTTCTATGAACACCCAATGGCTCCACGGAACAGGTTAAAATCTCAAGTTAGAAGAATTTGAAAGCTTAAGG
>PVLC010041137.1:0-13444 GCA_004027655.1 Graphiurus murinus | reverse complement strand
AAAAAAAAAAACCTATCAGACATCCATTATACATTTTTTAGTGTTTCCCTTTTTCTTTCTGTGTCTGTGTTGCATAGATTTCATGATATTGTTAGCGCTGTTTCCATCACCATAAATGTTTCTCTGATGTTTCCAAGGCTGCAGCCTTTGCTAGCCAGCAATTTCCCATCAAATCTAGTAGCTCTTTTTAGCTAGAGTTTGAAAGAAACTCCCACACTCAGAACTTTATAGGATACTGGGGGGAGGACACCAGAAGCTATAAAAGGGTATTGACCTGGACCCAGCCCATTAGCCTTTTGTTTGTTTTGGGTTTTGAATCAACAAGACCTCTGTCTCCTAACAAATACCTCTGGGTGCAGGATATTAGCTGCTGCAGGTGTAGCTTTTGTCCTCCATCATGAAAGAAAGAAAGAGCCTATAAAAGGTGAATTGACAGGCTTTGAACTACAGTAATTGCTTTAAAATAAACAGCAAAGGAGAGGAGAGGGGGAGAAAGAAGCTCTCTTGCTTCCAGCCCTCAAAATAAGTGGGTGTTTTGTTGGCAAGTCAGAAAAGTTATGTCGAGCCTGTGCGCCGAACCTGAGAACTGTTGGGCAGGAGCACGCTGCGATTTGAGTCTGGAAAGTTCTCCAAGAGCTCATGTGCTGGGCAGTGCAGCAGTGTCCAGAGGTGAGACGCCTTATCAGGAGGTTCTGACCTCATCAGTGGATCAGTCCATTTGATGAATCAGTAACTGGAAGGGGGTGAAAACCATAGGCAGGTGGCATGGCTGGAGGAGGCAGCTCACTGGGTCATGGCCTCCGGACTCTATCTGTCTCTGCCCCGCCACCCCCCATGTCTGCCTCCCTGGGGGGAAGACTATATGTGTCTCTGTCTCTCTCTGGACTATATCTACTTCTGGGGGTGCCCCCCCCCTCTCTCTCATATCTGCCTCTGCTCTTACCTCCCCCTGTGAAATATATCCTATCTGGCCCCACCACTCCCTCTCTCTCTCCCCTCTCTTTCTCTCTCTCTCCCTCTTCCTGGGGACTGTATCTGTCTCTGCTCCCTCCTCTCTCTGGGGCCTATATGTTTCTGCTCCGGCTCCACCCCCACCCTCACCCCCACCTCCCAGGGACTGTATCTTTCTCTGATGATAGAGGCAGGAGCTGAGCAGCTTTCCTCCCCCGCCCTTCTGCCATGGTGCTCTGCTTGACCTCATTATGAGCCAATAGAAACCTTTTCTCTTCTGAATTGTTTTTGTCAGGTGTTTTAACCATTGAGGAAAACTGACTGGCACAGGGCACAGGGAATCCCTGAGCCTACTCGAGTCAGGAGCCAGAGGCCTCTCATCGGCCATGTTGAGAAGGGACTTGACTCAATCCTGTGGTAGGACCTGTCATTACTTACCCCACTTGTGTCAGCCCAGGTTCAGCCAGCAAAGGTGTGGACTGATAATGTGCTTACAGAACTATATGGCTTTCCTCCGTGCAGAAGAATCCTGTCCATGCACAGCTTCTGAATGTGGGGTTAAATTTTCTCACAGATTGAATTAATTTTCTGTTTCTCCAAAAATTATCCTAATCAAATTTTCATTGTTAAGTAAGTGCTGAGAGGGGAAAGACAGCATTTTATATTTCTTCTCAAATATGGAAATTGTGTGAATTAGTTTTAATTATGTGCACCACAAGGAGAGAAGGAAATTGTAGTGGCTCTGTTTATATTGGGCCAGAATTCTTGCTTTTGAGCAAGTGTGGCTACCTGCTTTAAAAGAGAGCCAGGGTTGTGTGCGGTTGTCAGAACCCAGGCACTTTTGCCCACTTCTGATCTCTGATCCTTTCCAGGTCCTAGAAGCCCATAGTTTTTCCAGCAGGAATTGGGGACAATGGAAAGGCATTTCTGTGACCCCAAAGGACTTCTGAAGATCCTTAAAGGAAATGCACATTATTTATATAGGCTACAATGTGTAGTTCAAAGAACAATTGTTTTCACACTCCAGTTTCTCTGGCTACTGCCTGGGAGTGAACTCAGGAAGAGGAAAGTTTAGCTCTTACGGTTAAGTAGGTGCAGCCACTGAAAAGAAGCCTGCCCCAGAAGGCAGGCAGAATTTCTCTCCAGTGTGGGTCAGTGGTACAAGCACTGGCTCTGGATGCAGGCTGTCTTAGTTCAAATTCCCACTCCTACCTTTTGCTAGCTTTGTGATCTTGAGGCCAATTTGATTTTTTTTTAATTTAATGCCTTTATTGAGTAATACTTGGCCTACAATAAATTCTGTATTTAAGGTGTGCAATTTGAAATGTTTTGACATAATTTTATACTTGTAAAATTGTCAGTTTAATCAAGTTAGAGAACTTATTGGCCATCTCCCAGAGTTTATTTCTTCCTCTGTATAAACCATATACCTCCGCTGTGTCTCTCACCTCTTTCCTCTCCATCCCCAGAAGTCACTGATCTGCTTTCTGACTGATTTTACTTTGTATTTTGAGGTATGTTATATGAATATAGACATATAAAGTATACTCTTTTTCTTTTTAATCTGGTTCTTTCCATTCAGTGTAAGTATTTTGAGAGTTGTTCATTGTCTTTCTATGTATCAGTAGTTCATTTCTTTTTATTGCTGATCAGTAAGTTCATATCACAGTTGTTTATCTATTTACCTGTCTATGGGCCTTTGGATTCTTTCCAGTTTGGGGCTATTATAAAAAGAATAGGAGAAAATCTATTTGCCAGCAACTCCTCTGATAGAAAACTAACATATATCTAGAATCTAGCTATATCTAGATATAGAATATGTCTCGAAGGAGCTCAAAAAACTTAAAACCAAAAAACCATATTACCCAATCAAAAAATGGGCAATTGAGTAAATAGACACCTCTCAAAAGAAGAAATAAAAGTGACCATCACATATATGCATCATTAGCAATCAGGGAAATACAAATGGAAGCCACATTGACATTTCTTCCAACTCTAGTTAGAATGGCAGTCATCAAGAATGAAAATAATAATAAATGCTGGGGAGGATGTGGGGAAACAGAAACTCTTATAAATTATTGATGAGATTACAAATTAGTGCAGCCACTATGGAGATGAGTATGGAGGTTCCTCAGAAGACTAGGGATGGAACCACCATATGACCCAGCTATTCCATTTCTTGGTATCTTTCCAAAAATAAAAGTAGAATCTTATAGCAATACTTGCATGCCCTTGTTTATGGCAGCACAGTTCACAATAGCCAAATTATTGGACCAACCTTGGTGGTCATTAACAGATGAATGGATAAGAAAGTATGTTATATACACTCCATGGACTTTTACTTGGCCATAAAGAACAAAATTATGTCATTTGTAGGAAAATGGATGGTACTTGAGAACATTATGCTAAGTGAGATTAGCCAATTTCAGAAAGTCAAGGTGTATATGTTTTCTCTTATATGTGGAAACTAGAGAGAAAATAAGAAACAATGGGACTTTCGATATTAGAGGACAGACCAGTGGAATAGTGGAAAGGGACGGGAAGAAGAGGAACTAATGAAAGAAACGTGATATGCTGTGTATTAAGGTGTCTCTGCCATTCTCATTTTTAGGTGCCAGGAGGGTGGAGTTTCCCCTCCCCTTCTCCTACCCTCTACCCCCTTCTACTAACCTACTCCTTTCTTCTCCATTCTGTCAACTTTTGCTTCATGTATTTTGTAGCTATGCTACTGAATCCATAAATGTTTGGCATTGTTATATCATCTGATGAGTTATTTATTTTTCAGTGATGAAATAAGATTCTTTTCCTCTAATAATATTCTTTGGCCCGAAATGCACTTTCTCAAATATTAATATTGATATCTATTTTCTTTGGGTTATTGTTAGCATGATATTTCAATTTCCAGTAAACAGACTGCCTAGGAATTTGGGAAGCTGAGACCAGAGGATCCAGGTTCATGGCCAGCCTCAGCTACTTAGTAAGGCCCTTCACAACTTAGTGAGACCCTGTTTCAAAATAAAGAATAAAAAATAGGTCTGGGGGTGTATCTTGGTGGTAGAATGTCCCTGGGTTCAATCCCCAGTACCACACATAAATACATAAATAAATAAATAAATAAATAAATAAATAAATAAATAAATAAATAAATAAATAAATAAATAAATAAAAGACTTGGAGAGAGTGGTTCCACCTCATTCTCTTCTGACCTACCTGATGGTTACATGATTGTTCATTGTATACTCCATTTCTTAAGTGAACATATATGTTTTGTGAGATTTGGGGTAATAGTTTTATTTTCAGAGCTCAAAATATGTCTTAAATGCCTTGAAAATACAGTAATTTGATTGTATATCCTAATAGTTTAAACCTTGGTGACAAAAAGAACTGTTTTCTGTTTGTCAAAAGTAAACTATTTCCAGATATTGTTAACAGCAATATTTTTCAACTGATTGCATATTTATTGTAGTATAATGCAAATAAGTAATCTTGCCAATGTCATTAAGGACTAAGATTTTCAGCAAAGGAGAAGAAATATACAAATAAAAAATAAAAGAAGTTAATTACATCCTACAGTCCCAAATTTGAATTGGAAATATTTTAAGAGTTGAAAGTGTATTTTTTTACTTTAAATTTTAATTATTTTTTCCACCTAAGGGGCCTAGAAAAAATTACCAGCATAGAAACAGCATGTCTCCATAGCTTCTGGTGTGGGTGTGTGTTGCTGGGGGTTGAACCCAGGGACGTTCTACCTCTGAACTACACCCCAGCCCTATTTTATTTTTTTATTTGGAAACAAGGTCTCACTAAGTTACTGAGAGCCTTGCTAATTTGCTGAGGCTGGCCTCGAACCTGTGATTCTTGTCTCAACCTCCCCAGTACTGGAATTACAGGCATATGCCACCATGCCCAGCTCAGACTGTTTTCTTTAAATACAATATCCCACCAAAAGAACTCTGGGATCTCTAGAGAAGTGGCTAATTCCAAGTCCCTCTTAGGAGGATGTACAACACAGCCTGAGATATCTTTCCACTCTAGAAAGTAAGGAAGCTATGAAAGACCATGTGAAAGCAAACAAGGCCAAGGTGCCAGTCCAGGAGGCTGCTATTGGCCAAAAGTTGAGAAAGTTTGGACAACAGTAAGAATAATAACTGTGTGTTAAATACTTCAAACATATTATTAGAAAAATCTTATTGAAACAAACCAAGTATAAAAAAATACTTTTTTGATTAATCAGGTAATTAAAATACTGGTTATTTGATGATGTTAAGGAATTGATGATTTTATATGTGTGATAATTTATAGTTATGTTTCTAGGTGCTTGTGAATGAACTAATATAATTTCTGAGATTTACTTCAAATGATTTACTTAAAATGATCTAAGGGGAGAGGGTATTGAAGGAAATGAAAATAAATTAAATGAGACTGGCCCTTCGTAGACAGTTTTTGAAACTGGGTGATGGATACACAGGGACTTATCTCCATTCTTATGCTATGGTAAAATGTTTCCCATAAAGCTTAAAATATTTTAAGTATAATGAAATTATAAATAGGGCCTGTTATCATAGACTTTTTGTACAGATTAAGTAATATAGGTAATATCTCTGAAGTATCACAATAGGCATCCTTTAAAAAGAAAAGAAAAATAGCTCAGATTTCACACCTTTCGCCCTGGTTCATTCAGTCTAACGAGGAACTGTAAAATAACAATAATAATATAATAATAATAGCTACTATTAATCCCTTTGGCACTGTCCAGGGTGCTGTCAGATACAGATGGAGGAAACACTGAAGAAAGAGGAGGAAGCACGGGAGGAGGAGCATGGAAGACGATTTTGGTCTTCTGTACACTGAATTTGAGTTTTCTGGATATCCGAAGTGGAGAGAAATCTAATAGGGAAGAGGTTCTGTAGGCCTAAAACTCAGGAAGCCGGCACGGGCTGCATAGAGCTCCTCTCCCTGTGGCTGCATCCTCCCAGGACCCCTGTTTTGACTGGTCTCCAGCCTGCTAACCCCACGCTCTGGTGCAGCCTGAGACACAGCAGCTGTAGGCTCTTCTTACTGCTGGGTCCTCTGCTTTGAGGAGTTAGGATTTCAGTTAATCAATTCATGTTCATGTGTATGCATTGCTGCCTGCTTTGAGGAGTTTGTCAAAAAGTGAGTGCCTATATTTTGGATCTTACATGAAATAAAAAGGTGTCTTTAGCATGCATAATTATATAGCAAGCACAGTGAACATTGATGGATATTATTTCTTCTCCTTTTAGGCACCAAGCCAAATGTACAAACCCATATGCTTTCTTCTGTAACTTAAAATATACTAAACTTGGTCTCTGGTCTAAGCAATAAGAAGCAAATGTTCATCTGCTCAGCTTTAGAGAACAATTTATTGAATCAATTTGTACTATACAGGCCTGAATAGAAACTGCTTTATTTAGATATACCAGTTTTATAATTTGAAAAGTGGACCCAGACAACACTGGCAATTGGCTACATTTTCTAGGCCCCTGTCCAGCAGTCTGTGAGCTCACACCGGATGCTACTAGACACCAACCCTTTTGCCTTGCTCTGCCATTGTACGCATGAGAGTAAAGGAGACGAAGAAGTGTCATCCTCTGAATACAGTGTCATCAATAGGCAGAGCAGGTCTTTTTCGTGATGACCTGGGAAAGAAGGGTGGGTGAAACAAACACTGAAATAGCAGCACCTGGTAAAAATTCCAAAATGGAATTCAATGAATATGGTTAAAAGGCAATCTAGTGCTTTGAAAGAAAAAGAAATTAAAGGAAATGTGAGTTTCAAGAATACACTGCGAGAGAAATCCTTTGGACCTTTTGGAGTGAGGCAGGCCTGGATTTGGATCACAGGTCTGCAGTTCAGGTGGCTGCATTATCAAGCATGTGTCATTTTAGTGCCTTGAATCCATGTCTCTTTCTGCAACATCTTATTAAGGGTTGCAGGGTTGTGATTGACACTGCATGTAGTCCTTTTCTAACATTTGGCCTTTGAGAAAAAGCCATGACAGCACCAGTTCTGACGTTCATATAAATATTCATTTTAGTAGAAATTTCCAAATATTTTCTCTATAGCCTTCAAGTTGAAGTCTTGAGGCTTGAACTCTCACAGAAAGCAGTACACCAGTGTTACCAGAGAAGCCCACTACCTCACAGTGAATTGATATATCTTATGTAAATATCAAGAATCTGGTAAGGCTGAACACATATCCAGCCATCTCTATACAAAACCAGCCCTTTGATAGGACATGGCCTCCTGGAATCGTGTCCACAGATGATACTCCTGAAACAGCAAATTGACATCACAGTTGGAAACGTGTAAACCACCATCAAAGAGAGAAAATGAGGTCACTGCAGTGTGGCTCCTTTTATTGACAGGTATAGGGAAGGTAATAATGAGAGAGATCAGAGTAAGAGGACTAGAAAGGAGATAAAATGGGAATGTTCTTAAAATTTACATCTAAGGGTGACCCTTTTTTTTTTTTTTTTACTGCATATAGAACCAGAGGAAGCAGGAAAACATGCTTAATTAAGGTCTATTTTAAATCTGTTGTTTTATTTTCAACTTTTCTGCAATTACAAAGATCATGAAACCATAGAAATAATTTAATTTTCCTATTTTTCACATGATAAAATTGAGTCCTAAAATGGTTAAATGACCTGTGTAAGGAGACCTAGCAAGTTAATACCACATCTTGTTTGCAGGACCTTCTCAAGTACAGTGGCCTCTGCCTGGGACATCTCTCCTCAGCACTCAAGCTGTCCCCTTGCTTGATTAGTCCCCACCATTCTGCAGATTTGGGTCATTTATCAGTTTCTTTGAGAAGTTTACCCTAACCACTGTCCTACTCCTCATCCAGGTCAAATTGTTATAGTAACAATAAACAACCTTCACCTAATTTTTATTGAATATCTATGATTTAATGATCATAACTCTAAGGGAGATACTATTTATCTTCACTTTATACAAAGAGAAACTGAGGTACAGGGAGGTTAAGTAGTTGTTCCCTCGGTATTTGCACTGCTATAATACAACTGACCATGTCACCTAGAGGAGGAAAGATGTCTTTTCTCATAGTTTTTTTGGAGATTCTGGGTTCTGTCCATCTAAGTCCAGGATTTGAAGCTCAGGACATGGTGGTGAGAAGTGGAGAGAGAGCATGCTCAAAGCTCTGCTTTCATATCATGGGGACCGGAAGCAGAGAGTGAGCAGGGGGAGGAAGATGGATATGTAATGTTTTATCACTGAGCTGCATCCCCAGCTCCCAGATCAAGTATCTTTCCACTCACCACTTTTGCTTACTTACTAGGTGCAGGACATCCAGCAGGCTCATCAAATACTTTATTTCATATGGACAAGGGAGCTGATAAAAAATATTTTAGACTCCTGTTTATTTTCATTGTGTTATACTTTAGTACTCATTGCATTGTTTTGAGAATTAAATGAGAAAAGAAACACAACATACTCACTAGTTCGTGTCTCTTCTAAGTCCTCCATAGCTGACCCATATCACTGTAGTAGATGAAATTAGAGGTAGATTAGCTTAAGACCACCAGGCAGAATCTGAACCCAAGTGTTTATGTTCTTTTATTCCCTATCTCTTTTGTTACCTATAATGAAGACAGAAAAGTAAGCATTTGAAGCTGTATTGCTTTCCAAAGCTGAGCTCAGATTCTTAACAAGGCAGGTATAAATTTTGTCCTTGGTAAGTGTCACTTTAAACCTTGAGATCATGACAGACCCAAGACCTCATGATCAGTGAGAATTAACATCACTTTCTGACCCAGCGTCCTGGGTGTGGACCCTGAGAAAGAGAGAAAGTGAGTATTTTCAAATATTCTCTGGTCTAGAGATACATTTGGCAAGAAATTAGCAGTGTGTTCTAGTACACGGAATCTAGCTGTAGAATAAAAATCAAGTTATAAAGTTCATCTAGAAAAGTCACCCATGAAATAGTGAGGAGATGAAAATTCACCTTTGCAAAAGCATAAGACGCGTCCATTACCTCAGGGTGCGGTTGATACATCTGTATTCACTTACATGAGTACTTGCTTCTTTACGCTGACTTTGATCTTTTATTTTTAAATATACTTTCACTGGTGCACTGAAATTCTACATCATAGTGAGGTTCAGAGTAGTAGAAATGTACATGCACACAGCACTCGGGGTTTTCCCCGCCAGGTCCAGCCCCACTCCTTCCCCTTCTCTCTACATGTTATTGAAATTGGTATTGATAATTTCAGATTATCCATTTGAACTCTTTCCTCCATCAAATCTCCTTTCCCCTGCATTTGTTTCTACAAGCTTTCTGAGTCTTCCTGTATATGTTTTGAATGATGCAGATATGACTGATGATGTCAACTCATCCTTGAAGTTACTTGCAGTGTGCTCTCTGGTCTAGAGATACATTTAACAAGGAATTGGCAGTGTGTTCTAGTACATGGAACTTAGCTGTAGAGTAAAAATCAAGTTATAAAATTTATCTAGAAGAATCACACATGAAATGGTAAAAGGAGCAAAATTAATCTTTAAAAAGCATAAGGAAAATGCAGATATTCTAGCATCAAAAAACAGTATTCATGAAAGTGACGATTAATTATTTAATTCCAATGACACATTATAGTCTAAAAATATATTTCCGGTTCGCAATTGACTGGCTATTTTATGTGGCAGAATACCAGCTTGCATATTTATTAAAATTATTCATAACTGTGTAGTTGCCAAGATGAACTGTTAACTTCTTGTTCCTTGATCCAGTATATTATCTTGTCCATTTTATCATGGCATAGTACTAAAAATTTGTCTAAATTTTCGAATGATCCGTGAAATATCTTCAGTATCAGCATCTCCTAAATACATGTTTTATCATTTCCATTTTACCTAATATGATCTTTTATGTAGGATCAGGATATGCTATCTATATGGAAAAATACAGTCTTTTTTCTTTAATGAATAAATTTTATTTTATGTACTTCCAGGAGTGTTTTTTAATTGTACATTATAATGAGATTCAAAGTGGTCCAAGGTACATGCACACAGTACTGATATATTTCCTCCACGTCCTCCTTCCCCAGCACATTTAGTGCAGGAATATATGACACCTAAATATTAATCATATTATAACTTCATGTTAAACAAGATTTTTATAGTATTTTGGTAGTGATACCTTCTTACATGAACATAACATTATTTTAACTGTTTTCTTTCTCAGTCCTCCTTTTCCCCACTTATCTGAAGTTCCTTTTTTTTTTTTTTTTCTGGTTTCTTCATATGAGAGAAAATATATGACCCTTGACTTTCTGAGATTGGCTAATCTCACTTAGCATAATATTCTTTAGTTCCATCCGCTTTCCCACAAATGACAATTTTATTCTTCTTTAAGTAAAACTCCATTTTGTGTATATACTGTGTTTTCTTTATCCATCATCTGTTACAGACACCAACTATTGTTAATTGTACTGCTATAAACATTGGATATGCCTGTCTCACTATAGTATTCTAACTTTACTTCTTTGGGAAAGATTCCAAGGAGTGGTATAGCTGGATCTAATGGTGGTTCCATTCCTGGTCGTTTGAGGAACCACCACACTGATCTCCAAAGTGCTTGTACCATTTCACAATCCCACTAGCAGTGTATAAGTGTTCCTATTTCCCTACATCCTCGCCGGCATTTATTATTGTTTGTATTCTTGATGATTGCCATTGTAAGTAGAGACAGTTGGAATCTCGGTGCATTTTTAATTTGCATGTCTCTGATTGCTAGTGATTTTTAGATAAAAATCTTGTTTAACATGAAGTTATAATATGATTAATATTTAGGTGTCATATATTCCTGCTACCTAAAAGTTAGATATGAATTCTTTGGTGGGAAAAAGAGCTGAATCTGTGTGGATTATTTCATGGAAAGGGGTGTTCGCTTTAGCTATTTTGTTGTTGTTGTTGTTGTTGTTGAATATTTAATCTGTTGCTGTGATCAACTGATGGGCCAGTGTGGTTGGGATGATGAGTTCTGAAGTCTGACTGCCTTCAGTTCTTATTCTGAGTCAATTCCTTGTGATTTCTATTATGTGACATTTTGAGTATTTATTACCTCATTTGTACAATTGAATGATGGTAGTGTCTACCTTATCAGGCTCTTAGAGTACATGAGATACTGCATATAGAGTACTTCAAACTGTTTTGGGCACTTAGCAAGCACTCAATAAATATTAGGTGCTATAAATGTTACTAATAACAGCAATAATAATTGCATATCATGGCATGCCATAGAAATTGTGGGGTAGAGTTTTAGTAAGAATGTACATTAAAGATATGTTTATCTCCAGTAACATGTCTCTAAACTGATAAAGAAAACTAGATAAAACTCAGGAACTAGAATATTAATTGCAATCTAGTAGCATTCAGAGAAGCCTCTGACAATGTCACATAATGTCCACTCTTTGTGTAGGTTGGATTTAGAGCTCTAAAGTGGGAAGGGACCTCCACAGGATTATCCACCCAGGAGGGCAGTCTCTAACCAGGTCTCCTGGCTCAGAGTTTAGTGCTCAGTCTTTCTTAGAAGAGGCATTTATCAATGGCATGCATGCATCTGGTAAACTCCTAGGTGTGGTGATTGTTTTAGAAACTAAAAAGTATGTGACATCTTAGCGAGTATATGATATTGCCTCCCTCTTCTTGGTCTCCACACAATTATTGGCCCTCCAGAAATATCTTCCCATTCACCCACAAATCAGGCAGAAAGTAAGTGTAGCACAGTCATCAGGACTCCTCCTGAGTCCCCTCTCAGGACAGTAGCTATAGCTGTGGAGAGGAGGAGAGAAAGGGGAATGTCCACAGTAGAGGTTCCAGCATTTCCCTCGGGACCTCATATGTGTCTAAAATTAAAATGCAGCCTTTCTTCCTTATAAAACAGAGTCATGTGTTAAAGGAGACACATGAGATGCCGGGGAGCTGTATCATTTTAGTGGATTCTATAAAATTCTTCATAAAGTAAAGGTCAGTGTTAGTACCATAAACAGTGTTCATAGAAGCGTATTTAACCCCAGTCCCTTTTGTGATTCCCTGAGTGCAGAGTAATTGAATTGCTCTCCTTTGAAAGTGCCCTTTTGCCCATCACCTCCAAAAAAAGACCTCACTGCCACAGGCACCCCCTTCCTTAGAGGCGCTGACTGTGCCTGGCTCTGGGGCCAGCCTGTCACCAAAGCGGAGTCTGAAAAGAGAGGTGATTTCATCCCATTAACAGCATGGGACTAGGAGCTCCCTCCTGGCTCCGCTACAGTTTTGTATTAGAGGTTAAAGTGAAAAGATTGTCGTCACACCCATTTGAGGGGTCTACAGAATGCAGCCCGTCTTCTGTATTTTCTCGGTGGCCACGTGGGAAACTAAGAAAGACCAGGGCGACCTTTGCTTACTGACGACACAAGTAGTTGTTCAGCGCAGCGAGAGGCTGTTCATGTGACCTTTCTGGCTGTCGGCAGAGCCTCTGCATGTACAATGGAGAGATAATGGTTCTGAGCTTAGTCCACAGAGTAGTTTTTGAGGCTTAATTGAAGAATATTTTTAAACCATTATCAAGAAGATTAAGAACATTAGGAGGAAATGTTCCAAGTGTCTTGATGTAGTCCTTTCAGCTGAAGGAAGTAGATACCCAAATAAGCAAATTATAACCTTATATAGTCATCTATCTGAATTTCCACCTCTTTCATCTTGCCAAGGTAAAGACTCTGGTCTTTGGTTTCAGGGCATGAAAGGGGGCTAGAGCAAGCCAGCTCATTACAAGTGATTCTTCCCCCCAGTGTACATGAACACATCACGCCCCTTATCTAACACAGGAGGACTTTGAATGGACCGTCCTGGATACATTTTTCAGAATGCCACTAACCATTTCTGTCAGGCTGCTGTGGCACAGAGCAATCTGGTTGGGAGATATTTAAAGGTGTTCAGGCATTGCAAAGAGAAAGCAACAGCCCAAGGCATGAATGGGCTTTTCTTCACGTCATATTTCTGGCGCTTTTCTGTTTTTATACTGAACAAAGATGCTCTCTCTCATCCTGTCAAACACAGAAGATTTTTTTTTTAGAAGAATTGCTGAGACATGCCCCCCAAATTATTATTACCGCTGCCAACTTCTTACATAGTCATGATGGTACTCAATTTTGTTCTTATCTTTAACTTCACAGAATAGTGAATGTCATCTTGGGCTTGATTTCTTTGATTATTTTGTCTTTTAATTTTAAAATGGCAGGGAAAAAATAACCCAATTTTGTCTTTAATTAAAGTAAGTCTGTATGAATTAGCATATGAACTATCAGAGAATGTCTAACTGATTGAAGTTTGGAAGACTTTTGGTTTAAATACAGTTTCAACAGCATTTTCATTTATTAATTCCTCTTTCCTATAATCTGAGGGTTTTAAAAATGTGTTTCAAGTCACCAAAAATGTATTTCTAAAGCTGTGACTAAAATTTACCAAAATTAATATA
>PVLC010041136.1:0-13522 GCA_004027655.1 Graphiurus murinus | reverse complement strand
CAGACTAACGTCCCAGCCCCATTTTTCCAATCACTTACCCCTTATTGTCACTTTCACCTGAGACACCCTGATGGCTGTAATCCTTCCAAGGATATGTTCCAGGGTCCTTTCTGCACCATGATTACCCAGAGGAACAGCAGATGAACCTAGAAGTGATGGCAGGATCTGCAAAAGTGGTCTTCTTGATTTAAAAAAAAAAAGGGTGTAAGCCATTGTCCCACAAGACTTAGGACTCTAACATGTCTGAGCTGAACCTCTAGGATGCTTTTAGAAACCTTTAGGCCCTACTACGGGCTACACGATATATATCCTATTTTTATTAGCTGCTTCCTACAGAGGTGGAGGCAGGCCCAGTACCCCAGGACCCCCAGGCCTTGACTCCTTGGCAAAGGATGCCTCATGCCCCTCCCAGAGATGGCCGCTAGGGGAATCACCAGCCTGGAATTCCGGGTTCTTGCGTGCAAACAAAATGACCGCTTCTGTCCAACCCTGGAGCATCTAAGCCTCTGATCCGTGCCCCATGTGCCCATTGCCCATACCCATTATGGTCTCGTTCCCTTGAAACACCTTTTAGTAATATCCTCCCGGGGTCACTCTGCCCAGTCCTCTCTGAACCCAGATCACTCTGCAGAACCACTCCTTTTCGCAGAGGAAGCACACCTCTCCACTGATGGCACTGGTACCCAGAACCCCAGACTTAGACTCCTTGGCAGAGGGTGCCTCTAGACCCTCTAAGAAATGGCCACCAGGGTGAATGTTTAGGAAGTGAAACCTTAAAACAAAATGGCGGCCGCCAGCCACCCAAGAGGGATCCCAGACCCATGTTTCCAGCCCCAAACTCCTTAAAGTCACCATCCCCTAGGACACACTGACAGCTGGGATCCTCCTGGTGGTGACACATTCTTGGTCACTGTCTGCACCCACATTACAGTGTACTGCAGAACAGCCCCTCTGTAAGATGGCCCCGGAAGCGCCTCGGGACTAGCAAAAGGGATCCACTTGATGGCAGTATTGCTCCGCAAAAGCCAACCTGCCCTTCTCCCAGGTCCCCTCCCTCCGCCCTTCCATAAGCAAAAAACGCCAACCAGCCAGCAGCTGTACCACACACTGGGTGCTTTATTTGCTGGGTTCCTTTATGGTCTTCTGGTGTCCAAGTCTCAGTGTTCCAGGGTGTGAAAGGTCAAAACTGGTGACGCTAGCCGGGAGTGGTGGCGCACGCTTGTAATCCCAGTACTTGGGAAGCTGAGACCGAAGGATCCAGGTTCATTGCTAGCCTCAGCTACTTAGTGAAGCTCTCTACAATTGGTGAGACCCTGTTTCAAAAGAAAATAAAAACTGAAGCTAGGGGATAGCTTGGAGGAAGAATGCCTCTGGGCTAAATCCCCAATACCGTAAAACACAAAAAATAACAACAACAAAAATGTATGACCCTCACCCCAGCTGGGTCTCCCCTCAAGTTTCTGTGGTCAAAGGTGCAGGTGACCTGTGATGCCCTGTTCTGAGGTGTCAGACCTGATTGGGATGTCATTCTCATCTTGTCCCTGAGCCAGGTGCCAAGAGGACACTGAGAAGTCCCAGGCAGGCAAGAAGGGCTCATTGCCACTGTCTCTGCTGCCACTGACAGAAGTGGGATGGAAACAGGGTACAGGTCGCTAGGTCCAGGGCCCAGAGATGCCTGAAACCATCCTAGAGGTGAGCCAGTACATGGTGGAATCCTAGTCCTGTGGTACAGCTGCTGGCTGGTTGGCGTTTTTTGCTTATGGAAGGGCGGAGGGAGCGGACCTGGGAGAAGGGCAGGTTGGCATTTGCGGAGCACTACTGCCATCAAGTGGATCCCTTTTGCTAGTCCCGAGGCGCTTCCGGGTCCATCTTACAGAGGGGCTGTTCTGCAGTACACTGTAATGTGGGTGCAGACAGTGACCAAGAATGTGTCACCACCAGGAGGATCCCAGCTGTCAGCATGTCCTAGGGGAAGGTGACCTTAAGGAGTTTGGGGCTGGAAACATGGGTCTGGGATCCCTCTTGAGGTGGCTGGCGGCCGCCATTTTGTTTTAAGTTTTCACTTCCTAAACATTCAGGCTGGTGGCCATTTCTTAGAGGGTCTAGAGGCACCCTCTGCCAAAGAGTCTAAGTCTGGGGTTCTGGGTACCAGTGCCATCAGTGGAGAGGTGTGCTTCCTCTGCGAAAAGGAGTGGTTCCGCAGAGTGATCTGGGTTCAGAGAGGACTGGGCAGAGTGACCCCGGGAGGATATTACTAACAGGGTGTTTCAAGGGAACGAGACCATAATGGGTTTGGGGAATGGGCACATGGGGCACGGATCAGAGGCTTAGATGCTCCAGAGCCAGAGGGGCCATTTTGTTTGCAAGCAGGAACCCAGAATTCCAGGCTGTTGAATCCCCTAGTGGACATCTCTGGTAGAGGTTTGAGGCATCCTTTGCTAAGGAGTCAGGGCCTAAGGTCCTGAGGCACCTTGCCTGCCTCCATCTCTGTAGGAAGCAGCTGATAGAAATAGTATATGCATCATGTAGCCCATAGCAGAGGTCCAAGGCCTAAAGGTTTCTAAAGCATCCTAGAGGGTCAGGTCAGACATGTTAGCGTGTCATGGTCATGTGGGAGAGTGGTTTACACCTTTTTGTTGTTGTTGTTTTTGTTAATCACAGAAGGGCAGATGGAGTGGACTTGGGTGAAGGGCAGGCTGCATTTGCAGAGCAATATTGCTATGAAGAGGACCACTTTTGCAGATCCCGCCAGTACTTCCGGGTTCATCTGAGGAGAGCTGTTCCTCTGGGTGATCATGGTGCAGAAAGGACCCTGGAACATATCCTTGGAAGGATTAGAGCCTTCAGGGTGTCTCAGGTGAAAGTGACCATAAGGGAGCAGGGGATTGGACAAATGGGGCTGGGACGTTAGTCTGAGACATTACAGGGGTGGCCAGCGGCAGCCATTTTGTTTGGCAGGCCCAGTACCTGGATGTACAGAATGGTGCATCTGCAGAGTGCCTTGTCTGGGAGGGGATTGAGGCATCCTCTGGTAAGGAGTCTACGCCTGGGGGTCCCGGAGGCCATACTAGCCACAGTGTCTTTAGGACTCTGGGGGCGAGACTTTCCAATGGTCAGTGTTACCATGGCAATCAATATTTTGTGACAACGTCTCCCACACCACACTCACCACCCCTTGGACTCTTTAACCAGGGACAGCTGCAGCCCTGGCAGCTCTGGGGACTGGCTTGGTCCCTTGGTCAATCATCGGGCTTAGAAGTGTGTCCCCGTGTTGGGTTGTGTGTGAGAGTATGTTAAATAAGTCGGCCGCCCCACAATTTAGAATCAGTAGGTCTTGTTGGGAGTGGGCTGTGAGGACATCAGAGTAGAGTCTACGAAGAAAGGACTCTTAAGCTGAATTCAGGTTGACCTGGGTGAGGACGATGTGTCTCTTCAGTGGCAGCAGGGCAGTTAGCCACATTGTGGCCTAGCTTTGCAGGGATCCCCCATAGGAACACAGTCTGCGCCATTACAGTTCCAACCATACAGGCTACCTGAAATGCCTGAGTTCCACTAGATGGCGGGTGTGCTCTAAGATGCAGGTGACCTGGGATGCCTTGTACTGAGGTGAGCAATGTAAGTAACGTTTCATTCCTTTCTTGTGCCAGAGGCAGGTGCCAAGGAGGACCCTGGTAAGTCTCAGCCAGGCAGAACGGACCAGCTGCTGCCACAGCCTCCTTGGCCACTAGAACCAGAATGGACACAGTATAGCCCATAGCAGAGGTCCAGGGCTCGGAGGTCCCTAAATATCCTCGAAGCCAGGCTCCGTGGCCAATGCTTGTAATCCCAGTACTTGTGAGGCTAAGACCGGAGGATCACATGTTCAAAGCTAGCTTTGGCAATGGAGCTAGGCTCTTAGTAACGTAGTGAGATCCTGTTTCTAAATAAGATATAAAATTGGGCTAGGGTATAGCTTGGAGGTAGAATGCCTCTGGGTTCAATCCTCAATGTAAAAACAAACAAAGAAGCAAGCAAAACAAACAAAAACCTCCTAGAAGGTGAGCTAGAACAAACTTGAGTCCTCAACCTATAGGACAGACATTGGCCTTTTTTTGCAAACAAAAAGGTGGAGGAAGAGGACCTAGATAAGGATAGGTTTGCATTTGCAGAGCAATACTTCCATCAAGAGGAAAGCTTTTGCAGGTCCTGCCAGACCTTCAGGGTTCACCCAAGGAGCAGGCTATTTTCTCTCCACAGGGTATTCTGGATGCATATAGGACCCAGGAATGTGTCCCCCAGTGGATCAGAGCCCTAGTATGTCCCAGGGGAAGGTGACCATAAGAAGAATAGGTGTGGGTAACATTCCACGGGTTTCTGGCAGTGGCCATGGCCACTGCTGTCTCTGGATAAAGGGCCCCAGTGGCTGTGAGTGGGCTAGAGTGCTCATATTGGAGTGTGGGGGGAATCACTGAACCTTGGTTGCCATGGTAACCCGGACTTCATGGAAAGCCTCTCCCCTGGCTCCTACTGAAATTGAGGCAGGCAAGGCTCCCCAGGAGCCCCCAGACAGGGACTCCTTGAAAGAGGATGCCTCAAGTCCCTCTCAGAGATGGCCACCAGGGGACTCACCAGCCAGGAATTCTGGGTCCTTGCCCGCAAACAAAATGGCAGCCTCCATCCAACCCTGGAGAGTCCAAGGTTCTGATCCGTGCTTCATGTGCCCACTCGCCAAAACCCTCATGGTCACATTGCCTTGGAAAACCCTGTTAGCTATGATCCTCCAGGAGCACTCTGCCCAGTCCTCTGTGAACCCAGATCACCCTGCTGAACCACTCCTCTTCGCAGAGAAAGCACACCTCTCTGCCAATGGCACTGGTAGTCAGAACCCCCAGACATGGACTCCTTGGCAGGTGGTGCCTCTAGACTTTCTAAGAAATAGCCACTAGACGGACTGACCAGATTCGACTTTCAGGAACTGCAACTGTAAAACAAAATGGCGGCCGCCAGTCACTCCTAGAGGGATCCCAGCCCCATTTTCCAGCCCCAAATTCCTTAAGGTCACCTTCCCCTGGGACACTCTGACAGCTTGGATCCTCCTGGTGGTGACATATTCTTGGTCACTGTCTGCATCCAGATCACAGCTCACTGCAGTGCAACCCCTCTGTACCGATGGACCCTGAAGCGCCACGGGTCTGTCAAAAGGGATCCACTTGATGGCAGTATTGCTCCGCAAATGCCAACCTGCCCTTCCCCCAGTTCAGCTCCCTCCGCCCTTCCATAAGCAAAAAATGCCAACAGGCCAGCAGCTGTACCACAGGAGGAGGATTCCACCATGTCCTGGCTCACCTTCTAGGACGGTTTCAGGCATCTCTGGGCTCTGGACCTAGCTACCTGTACCCTGTGTCCGTCCCACTTCTGTCAGTGGCAGCTGACACAGAGGCAATGAGTCCTTCCTGCTTGGCTGGGATTTGAAGGGGCTTGAGGCATCCTGTCAAGGAGTCAGGGCCTGGAGGTCCTGGGGCACCAAGCAGCCTCCACCTCCACAAGCACATTGGGTGCCTTATTTGCGTGGGCTCCTTATGGTCTTCTGGTGTCCAAGTCTCAATGTTCCAGGGTGTGCGGTGTCAAAGTGTGTGACCTTTGCCAGGAGTGGTGGCGCACGCTTGTAATCCCAATACTTGGAGATTGAGACCTAAGGATCCGGTTTCATGGCCAGCCTCAGCTACTTAGTGAAGCTCTCCACAATTAGACCCTATTTCACAAGAAAATAAAAACTGAGGCTGGGGAATTGCTCAGAGGTAGAATGCCCCTGGCCTAAATCCCCAATACCGCAAAATACACACACACACACACACACACACACACACACACACACACACACACTCTCACAAAATAACAATAATGTATGACCCTCCCTCACCCCACCTGGGGTTTCCCCTCAAGTTTCTGTGCAGGTGATCTGTGATGCCCTGTTCTGAGGTGTCAGACCTGAGTGGGGTGCCATTCTCATCTTGTCCCTGAGGCAGGTGCCATGAAGACACCAAGAAGTCCTAGCCAGGCAGGAAGGACTCCTTGCCTCTGTCTCTGCTGCCACTGACAGAAGTGGAATGGATATAGGGTACAGGTAGCTAGGTCCGGGGCCCAGAGATGCCTGAAATGATCCTAGATGGTGATTGAGGACATGGCTGAATCCTGGTCCTGTGGTACAGCTGCTGGCTGGTTGGCGTTTTTTGCTTATGGAAGGGCGGAGGGAGGGGACCTGGGAGAAGGGCAGGTTGGCGTTTGCGGAGCACTACTGCCATCAAGTGGATCCCTTTTGGCAGACCTGCGGCGCTTCCGGGTCCATCAGTACAGAGGGTTGGCTCTGCACTGCACTATGATGTGGGTGCAGACAGTGACCAAGAATGTGTCACCACCAGGAGGATCCTAGCAGTCAGGGTGTCCTAGGGAAAGGTGACCATAAGGAATTTGGGGCTGAGATCCCTCTATGAGTGGCTGGCGGCCGCCATTTTGTTTTACAGTTGCAGTTCCTGAAGTTGCAGGCTGCTCTGTCCATCTAGGGGCCATTTCTTAGAGGATGTACAGGCACCTTATGCCAAGGAGTCTAAGTCTGGGGTTCTGGCTACCAGTGCCATCCGCGGAGAGGTGCGCTTCCTCCAAGAAAAGTTGTTGTTCCACAGGGTGATCTAGGTTCAGAGAGGACCGGTCAGAGTGCTCCCGGGAGGATCATACTAACAAGGTTTTCTAAGGAAACGTGACCATGAGGGGTTTGGGGAGTGGGCACATGAGGCACGGATCAGAGCCTTGGACTCTCCAGGATTGGATGGAGGTGGCCATTTTGTTTGCGGTCAAGGACCCAGAATTCATGGCTGATCAGTCCCCTAGTGGCCATCTCTGGGAGAAGCTTGAGACATCTTCCTTCAAGGAGTCCCTGCCTGGGAATCCTGAGGCACCTAAGCCAACTTCTACCTCTGTAGGAAGCAGCTGATCGAAATAGGGTATACATCATGTAGCCCATAGCTGAGGTTCAGGGCCTAAAGGTTTCTAAAGCATCCTAGAGGATGAACCAGGACATGGCAGAGTTCAGGCCTTATGGGACAGGGGTTTGTTATAGAAAGGCGGGGCCGGGGGAGGGGGGAACCAGGAGGAAGGCAGGTTGGCATTCATGGAACAATACTGTCTTCAAGAGGACTGTGTTTGCCGGTCCTGCCAGCGCTTCTGGGTTCATGTTCCTGTAGGGTGATCTAGGTGCATACAGGACCCGGGAAGTTGTCCCAGGAGGACCAGAGCTGCCAGGGTGTCCCAACTGATTGTGACCATTGGAGGGCTGGTGGATGGATGCATGGGGCATGAGTCAGAGTCTGGGACATTTCCGGGGTGGCCTTTTTGTTTTCCTGGCAAAGAGCCTGGAAGCCCAGGCTGGTTAGACCCCTAGTGGCCATCTCTTGGAGGCTCTCGAGGCTTCCTCTGACAAGGAGTCCTGAAATGGGGGTCTTGGGGCCCTAGCTTGCTGAAACCTGGGTAGGAGCCAGGGGGAGAAGCTTTGTGAGTAGTGAGGGTTGCCGTGACAACCAATGTTTTGTGACCACCCCCTCAGTCACACATTCAAACCCATCACAGCCCATGGGGCTCCTTAGCCAGGGACAGCTGTGGCCATGGGGACTCTGAGGATTGGCTTGGCCCTCCTGGCAAGGTGCGTAGGGCTTATCTTTATGCAGCTGTGTTGGAGTGTGTGTCTGGGGAATGGGGAGGTGAAACAAGCTGGCCTGACCCCATTTCGGTCTGGGTTGGGCATGGGCTGTGAGACCACCAGAGGGGAGTCTGGGAGGAAAGGGGTATACACAGAGCTAGGTAGCACTGGGCTTTCTGGAGAAGGAAGTTCGGCTCAGCAGGTGCGTTGGCATCTCGCAGGTATTCAGGGACCACTGTGGCTAGGCCAGTCCCTGAGGTATGGCCCTTACCCCTAAGAGGAGCAGGACCCTGGCCACTGGAGGGATGCACTTACAGACCTCTCTTTTCTAGGCCACCTTGCTGTGGATTCCCTGGAAGTCCTGAGCACCTCCAATAGGAGATCTGGCCGATTCTAGCTGCCAAGGCTGCCCAGGCAGGTGCCAGTCTGTGGTCAGGAGAGGACTGATGGGTAGGGGAGCCATTTTTGGAGGAGGGTGAAGACAAACTCTTGGTGTTTGTTTAGGATGGGAGGGGATTCTATTTGCCCAGGGGAGTGAGATTGCAGAAAGGCAGGCCACAAAGGGCGCTGGCCCAGTGAGGGTTTGTGTCCTGGCACAAAAGATTAGCAGCCAGCCTAGAGCTGGAGACCAAAGAGCAGAGGGCACTGGCACTTTCTGTGTGTCGCATCCTTGTGACCAAACTTCCATGGTCATGTCATCATTAGCCTCATTTTTCGGAGTTCCCTGGAGCTGTCAGGGGCATCTCCAGGCCTGATCTCTTTGGGCTTAGACCCTGTCATTTTGCTTTGACCTACCAGATAGTTTGTAGGCTCAGGCCATGTCTGTGGCTTTCCTAATGCCCCGGAGGTGTCAATCCCCCACCCCCTTCCCAAACACCCAGATCTTCAGACAGCCCCAGTCAGAAGAAACGCCTGGTACGTGGGGTGACCCCGCTGACCCTAAGGGCCAGGAAGGACTTTGGGAAGATAACATTTGGGTGTGGAGAGTATGTCTGAAAAAGGAGCATGTTAGACTTTTTATCCTGACCTCTTGCTGGTGGGTGGGTAGCATGCTACCTCTACCTGTGCCTCTGCTAAATTCTCTAGGGGTGATGTCCCATTGCTTAAGGGTCCCAAGGATCCAGGGGCCCAACCCTGTGTGGGTTTTATGCAGCTTCAGGGGAGGACACACAGCAGGAACCCTAGCCTGGACCCAGGTTGGATTGGGTGACAACTTGGTGTATCTCTTAAGTGGCAGTAGCAGGGTCAGCTCTATTTGGGTGTAGCCTGGCAAAGATTCCCATAGGAACTGGGCTTCGGCAATAGTTTTACCAGCACACTGGGTGCCTTATGTGCCTGGGTTCCTTGTGGTTTTCTGGTGTCCATGTCTAAGTGTTCCAGGGTGTGCTGGGCCTGGGGGTCCTGGGGCACCGTGTCTGCCTCTACCTCTGTAGGAAGTAGATGATAGAAACAGGATATACATCATGTAGCTCATAGTAGAGGTGCAGGGCCTAAAGGTTTCTAAACCATCCTAGAGGATCAGCCCAGACATGTTAGTGTCCCTCACCCCACCTGAGGTCTCCCTGCAAGTGTCTGTGCTCAAAGGTACAGGTGATCTCTCATGCCCTGTTCTGAGGTAGGCGCCAAGAGGATACTGAGAAATACCAGCCAGGCAGGAAGGACTCATTGCCACTGTCTCTGCTGCCACTGGCAGAGGTGGGATGGACACAGGATACAGGTAGCTAGGTCCAGGGCCCAGAGATGCCTGAAATCATGCTAGAGGGTGAGCCAGGACATGGTGGAATTCTGGTCCTGTGGTACAGCTGCTGGCTGGTTGGCGTTTTTTGCTTATGGAAGGGCGGAGGGAGCAGACCTGGGGGAAGGGCAGGTTGGCGTTTGCGGAGCACTACTGCCATCAAGTGGATCCCTTTTGATAGACCCGCGGCGCTTCCGGGTCCATCAGTACAGAGGGTTGGCTCTGCACTGCTCTGTGATATGGGTGCAGACAGTGACCAAGAATGTATCACCACCAGGAGGATCCTAGCTGTCAGGGTGTCCTAGGGGAAGGTGACCTTATGGAGTTTGGGCCTGGGATCCCTCTAGGGGTGACTGGAAGCCGCCATTTTGTTTTATGGTTTCAGTTCCTGAAAGTCCAGGCCGGTCAGTCAGTCTAGTGGCCATTTCTAAGAGGGTCTAGAGGCACCCTCTGCCAAGGAGTCCAGGTTTGAGGGTTCTGGCTACCAGTGCCATCTGCGGAGAGGTGTGCTTCCTCTGCGAAGAGGAATGGTTACGCAGTTTGATCTGGGTTAGGAGGGGACCTGGCATAGTGCCCCCGGGAGGATCAAAGCTGTCAGGGTGTTCCTCCAAGAAAATGCGACGATAGGGATTGGAGAATAGGCATATGAGGCAAGGATAACAGTCTTGGACCCTCTAGGGTTGGGCAGAGGCAGCCATTTTGTTTGGGAAAGAGAACCCAGAAATCCAGACTGATGAGTCTCCTAGTAGCCCTCTCTGGGAGGGGCTTGAGGCATCCTTTGCTAAGGAGTCCCTGCCTGGGGGTCCTAAAGCACCCTGCCTGCCTCCACGTCTGTAGGAAGTAGATGATAGAAATAGGATATACATCATATATAGCCCATAGCAGAGGTCCAGGGCCTAAAAGTTTCTACACCATCCTAGAGGATCAGCCCAGACATGTTAGAGTCCTGGTCCTGTAGGACAGTGGTTTACTTTTTTTTTTTTTTAATCACTGAGGGGCGGAGGGAGTGGACCTGGGTGAAGGGCAGGTTAGTATTTGCGGAGCAATACCGCCATCAAGAGGACCACTTTTGCAGATCCCGCCAGCACTTCCGGGTTCATCCGCAGAAAAGAGTTCCTCAGGGTGATCTGGGTGCAGGAAGGACCCTGGAACATATCCTTGGAAGGATTAGAGCCATCGGTATGTCTCAGGTGAAAGTGACTATAAGAGGGTAGGGGATTGGACAAATAGGGATGGGACGGTAGTCTCAGACGTTACAGGTGTGGCCAGCAGCAACCATTTTGTTTTGCAGGCCCAGTACCTGGAAGTGCAGAGTGGTACATCTGCAGAGTGCCTTGTCTGGGAGAGTATTGAGGAATCCTATGGAAAGGAGTCTACGCTTGGGGGTCCCGTGGCCCGTGCTAGCCACAGTCTCTGTAGGACCCTGGGGGAGAGACTTTCTAAGTGATCAGGGTTACCATGGCAATCAATATTCTGTGATGCATTCCTGCACACCACACTCACCACCTTGGAACTCTTTAGCCAGGGACAGCTGCAGCCCTGGCGGCTCTGGGGACTGGTTTGGTCCTCTGGTCAGTCATAGGGCTTAGAATTGTGTCCCCGTGTTGGAGTGTATGTCAAATAAGTCGTCTGGCCTCCCAATTCACAATTCAGTGGGTCTGTGCTGGGTGTGGGTTGCGGGGCCATCAGATTGGAGTCCAGGAGGGAAGGACCCCACACCTGAACCCAGGTTGGCCCGCATGAGGAGGGGGCATATCTCTTCAGTGGCTGTAGCCACATTTAGGCCCAACCTTACTAGGATCCCCATTGAACTGAGGCTGTACCATCACAGTTCCAGTTTTGCGGGCATACTGGGCTGCCTTATGTACCCGAGGTCTAAATGGTCTGAGTGTCCAAGTCAGGGTGTTCCTCAGTGGGATATGTCAAAACGAGACCTCCAAGCTGGGCGTGGTGGTCCATGCTTGTAATCCCAGCATTTGGGAGGCTGAGACTGGAGGATCCCGGTTCACGGCCATCCTCAGCTGCTTAGTGAGGCCCTCCACAACTTAGTGAGACCCTGTTTCAAAATAAAGAATAAAAAAATAGGGCTGGGGTGTAGCTCGGAGGTAGAATGCCCCTGGGTTCTATCCCTAGTACCGCAAAAAAAAAAAAAAAAAAAAAAAAAGTGATCTCCTCCTTCCTTAGACATGGATTCTCCCCCAAGGTGCCTGGTCTGAAAGCTGCAGGGAGCCTGCTCTGCCCTACACTGAGGTGAGCAGGCTCATGAGTGGGTTTCATTCCCTTTTTGTCCCTGAGGCAGGAGCCTTGAGGACCCTGGGAAGGCTAAGTCAGGCAGGACCCCACACACACACACACAACTTTTGCCAATAAAGATGAGATGGACACAGGGTAGCTAGGTAGCAGCAGTCCCTGAAAGCATCCTAGAAGGTAAATGAGGACACTTGGAGTGCTGGTCTTGGTGGACAATGCTTGGTGTTTTTCGCACTCGGAAAGGCTGAGGGAGCCAACCTGGGGGAGGGTTGGTTGACATTTGCGGAGTAATACTGCAATGAAGAGGACGCTTTTGCTGTCCCAAAGCGCTTCCGGGTTCATCCGTGGAGAGGGGTGGCTTCTTATTGTGATTGGATGAAAATAGGAATCAGGAACGTGTCCCAGGGTACTTCAGAGCTATTAGGGTGTCACGGATAAATGTGACCTTTCAGGGTGTAAGGCACACATGGGGCATGGATCTCAAACTTGGATTGGATACTCCTGGGGTGGAAGGCGCGGCCATTTTGTTCAGTGGATGCAGCACCCGGAAACCCAGGATGGTCAGTCATCTACAGACCATCTCTTGTGAGGGGCTTGAGGCATCCTCTACCAAGGAGTTCAGGAGGCCTGGGGTCCTGAGGTCCTACTTGCCACCACTAGGAGTCTGGGGGAGAGACTTCCAAGATATCAGTGTTAACCATGGCAACCAATGATCTGTGACGCAGTCCCTCATGCAAGTCCACTCACAAACCCTGGTTCTCCTAAGCCAAACAGCTGTGGCCATGGCAACTGTTGGGGCTGACTTGGCTCTCCAAGCAAGAGAGCTAGAGCTTAGAAATGTTCTCTTGTGCTGGGGTTTGTGTGTTTGTGTGGCGGGGGTGTTGGTTAAATTTGCTGGCCTGGTTCTCCTTCAAAGTGGGGTCAGGGATAGTTGTGGGCTGTGAATCCACCAGATTGGAGTCCAGGAAGGAGGGACCCTGAAGCTGAACTCCTGTTGGCCTGGGTGAGGAGGGGGTGTCTCTTCAGTGACGGCAGGGTGGTTAGCCACATTGTGGCCTAGCTTTGCAGGGATCCCCCATAGGAACCCAGTCTGCGCCATTACAGTTCCCAAGACAGAGGGCTGCCTTAGGTGCCTGGGTTCCACTAGACTGAGTTCCACTAGGGTGTGCGTTAAGATGCAAGTGACCTGGGATGCCTTGCACTGAAGTGAGCAACATAAGTGAGGTTTCATTCCTTTCTTGTGCCAGAGGCAGGTGCCCAAGAGGACCCTGGTATTCTCAGCCAGGCAGAACAGACCTGCTGCTGCCACAGCCCCCTTGGCCACTAGAACCAGAATGGACACAGTATAGCCCATAGCAGAGGTCCAGGGCTCAGAGGTCCCTAAAATATCCTCGAAGCCGGGTGTGGTGGCTCATGCTTGTAATCCCAGTACTTGAGAGGCTAGGAACAGAGGATCACAGGTTCAAAGCTAGCTTTGGCAATGGAGCTAGGCTCTCAGCAACCTAGAGAAAGAGACCCTGTTTCTAAATAAGATATAAAGTTGGTCTAGGGTGTAGCTTGGAGGTAGATGCCTCTGAGTTCAGTCCTCAGTACAAAAACAAACAAAACCCAAACAAACAAAAAACATCCTAAAAGTTGAGCCAGAACAAAGTTGACAGCCACTGGCCTATTTTGGCACACACAAAGGTGGAGGGAGGACACCCTGACATAAGGGCAGGTTGGCATTCGTGGAGCAATACCACCATCAAGAGGAAAGCTTTTGCAGGTCCCTCCAGGCATCCCCCAGAGCTTCTGGGTTCAGCCATGGATCAAGCTGGCTCCCCTCCACAGGGTATTCTGGGTGCATATATGACCCAGAAATGTGTCCT
>PVLC010041135.1:0-13524 GCA_004027655.1 Graphiurus murinus | reverse complement strand
GGTACTGGGAATTGAACTCAGGGGCATTCTACCTCCGAGCTACACCCCCAGCCCTATTTTTATTCTTTATTTTGAAACAGGGTCTCACTAAGTTGCGAGTGCCTCACTAGGTAGCTGAGGCTGGCCGCGAACCCGGATCCTCCGGTCTCAGCCTCCCGAATGCTGGGATTACAAGCGTGCGCCACCACGCCCGGCTTGTAATAATATTTTTGTTAAAGTTACAACTGAGGTATTTATTAGTTCTTTATTATTTTTTATTTTATTTGCGGTACTGGGGATGGACTCAGAGGCATTCTACCTCCGAGCTATACCCCCAGCCCTATTTTTTATTCTTTATTTTGAAACAGAGTCTCACTAAGTTGCGGAGTGCCTCACTAGGTAGCTGAGGCTGGCCGCGAACCTGGATCCTCCGATCTCAGCTTCCCAAATGCTGGGATTACAAGTGTGCACCACCACGCCCGGCTTATTTATTAGTTTTTTATTATTTTTTTAAATTTAATTTTATTTTTTGCGGTACTGGGGATTGGACTCAGGGGCATTCTACCTCTGAGCTATACCCCCACCCCTATTTTTTATTCTTTATTTTTAAACTGAGTCTCATTAAGTTTCAGTTTGACTCACTAGGTAGCTGAGGCTGGCCGCGAACCTGGGTCCTCAGGTCTCAGCCTCCCCAGTGCTGGGATTACAAGCGTGGGCCACCATGCCCGGCTGTATTTATTAGTTTTTTAAATCAATTTCCCTATTCAACAAATTTTAGTTGAATTGAAGAGTCCGTAACACCATTACAACCATAACAGGAGAGTTGGGCATGGCAGTGCACACCTGTGACCCAAATACTTGGGAGGGTCAAACAGGATGATTGCAGCTTCAAGGCCAGCCTCAGCAAATTAGTGAGGCCGGCAACTTAGAGAGACCCTGCTTCAAAAATAATAAATAAGCCTGGCGTGGTGGCGCACGCTTGTAATCCCAGCATTTGGGAGGCTGAGACAGGAGGATCTGGGTTCGCGGCCAGCCTCAGCTACCTAGTGAGGCACTCCGCAACTTAGTGAGACTCGGTTTCAAAATAAAGAATAAAACATGGGGCTGGGGGTGTAGCTCGGAGGTAGAATGCCCCTGAGTTCAATCCCAGTACCGCAAAAAAATAAAAATAAAAATAAATAAATAAATAAATAAATAAGCAGGACATGGTGGCGCACACTTGTAATCCTAGTACTTGGGAGGCTGAGACAGGAGGATTGCAGGTTAGTCATCTGCCTCAGCTACTCAGTGAAGCCCTCCACAAGATCCTGTTTCCAAATAAAAAATAGGGTTAGGAGCCTGGCATGGTGGCACATGCTTGTAATCCCAGCATTTGGGAGGCTGAGATTGAAGGATCTGGATTCGTGGCCAGCCTCAGCTGCTTATTGAGGCCCTCCACAACTTAGTGAGACCCTGTTTCAAAATAAAGAATAAAAAATAGGGTTAGGGGTGTAGCTCGGAGGTAGAATGCCCTTGCATTCAATCCCCAGTACCGCAAAATAAATAAAT
This sequence comes from Graphiurus murinus, assembly GCA_004027655.1. NCBI lineage: Eukaryota > Metazoa > Chordata > Mammalia > Rodentia > Gliridae > Graphiurus > Graphiurus murinus. The sequence goes on along the minus strand of PVLC010041135.1, from coordinate 11,997 downwards.
AAATAAATAGATAAATAGGGCTGGGGGTGTAGCTCAGCGGTAGAATACCCCTGAGTTCAATCCCCAGTACCACAGGCGCGCGCGCGCGCGCACACACAGGCACGCACGTACAGAAAAAGAAAGGATGCAGCCGGGCATGGTGGCGTATGCTTGTAATTCCAGCATTTGGGAGGATGAGACCGGAGGATCTGGGCCTTCAGCTACCTAGTGAGGCACTCTGCAACTTAGTGAGACCCTGTTTCAAAATAAAGAATAAAAAATAGTGTGGGGGTATAGCTCAGAGGTAGAATGCCCCTGAGTTCAAAGAAAGGTGGCAAATGTGAACCTCCTCGGATACTTCTGCCTGTACACATACCAATCACTGTGGTGATTGCTAAAGCACATAGTTCTCTGGAGCAACATTTCTCACAGATATTGTCTAAGGGTGTTAGATTGGGCAAATCCTGATCTAACATTCTAGAACTTTGCTTCACTATCCCCATCAGTCTAACTGTGCTGCAAACTTCTTTTTATTTCTTTCTTTTTTGGTACTGGGGATTGAATTCAGAGACATTCTACTTCTGAGCTAGACCCCCAGTGCTATTTTGTTATTAATTATTATTATTATTGTTATTGTTATTATTTGCGGTACTGGGGATTGAACTCGGGTTTCTACCTCTCAGCTACACCCTCTCTATTTTTTATTCTTTTTTTTTGTGGTACTGGGGATTGGACACAGAGACATTCTACCTCCAAGATACACCCCCAGACCTTTTTTTTTGAAATAGAGTCTCACTAAGATTCTTTTGTTTTGTTTTTTCACGGTATTGGGGATTGAACCTACGGGCATTCTACCTCTGATCTATACTCCCAGTTCTATTTTTTTTGTTGTTGTTTTTTTTTTGCGGTACTGGGGATTGAATTCAGGGGCATTCTACCTCTGAGCTACACCCCCAGCCCTATTTTTTATTCTTTATTTTTGAAACCGAGTCTCACTAAGTTGTGGAGTGCCTCACTAGGTAGCTGAGGCTGGCCGCGAACCCGGATCCTCCGGTCTCAGCCTCCCGAATGCTGGGATTACAAGCGTGCGCCACCACACCCGGCTCTAGCCTATTTTTAATTCTTTATTTTGAAACAGGCTCTAATTTATTTATTTATGTATGTATTTATTTTTGGGATACTGGGGATTGAACGCAGGGGCATTGTACCTCTGAGCTACACCCTCAGCCCAATTTTATTTCTTTTCTTTTTTTTAATTTTTTGCCGTACTGGGGATTGAACTCAGGAGCATTCTACCTCTGAGCTATACCACCAGCCCTAGTTTTTATTCTTTATTTTGAAACGGTCTCACTAAGTTGCGGAGTGCGTCACTAGGTAGCTGAGGCTGGCCGAGAACCCGGATCCTCCCAAATGCTGGGATTACAAATGTGCGCCACCACGCTGGGCTTTGCAAACCGTCTCTTCTTTAAGACTAGAAAGTATACTAGCTGGGAAGCGCCCAGGTCCAGACTCTGGAAGTGGCCGGCTCTACCATCCACAGGATTAGGCAAATAAATACTTACCTTAAAACTGTAACTACCAAAGCCAGGTGTGGTGACACACGTTTGTAATCCCTGTATTTGGGAGGCTGAGGCAGGAGGATCGAAAGTTCCCGGCTAGCCTCAGCTACTCACTGAGGCCCTCTGTACTACTTAGTGAGACCCTGTTTCAAAATAAAGAGTAATAACAGGGCTGAGAGCCGGGCGTGGTGGCGCACGCTTGTAATCCCAGCATTGGGGAGGCTGAGACTGGAGGATCCGGGTTCGTGGCCAGCCTCAGCTACTTAGTGAGGCCCTCCGCAATTTAGTGTTTCAAAATAAAGAATAAAAAAATAGGACTGGGGGTTTAGCTCGGAGGTAGAATGCCCCTGAGTTCAATCTCCAGTACTGCAAAATAAATAAATAACAGAGCTGAGGGTGTAGCTCTGAGGCAGAATGCCCCTGGGTTCGATCCCCAGTTCTTTGTTTTTTTGTTTTTTTTTTTGCGGCACTGGGGGTTGAACTCAGGGGCATTCTACCTCCGAGCTATACCTCCAGCCCTATTTTTTATTCTTTATTTTGAAACCGAGTCTCACTAAGTTGCGGAGGGCCTCACTGGTTAGCTGAGGCTGGCCGCGAACCCGGATCCTCCGGTCTCAGCCTCCCGAATGCTGGGATTACAAGCGTGCGCCACCACGCCCGGCTCGATCCCCAGTTCTGCTAAACAAAACAAAAAAAACCCTGTAACTCCCTGCCAGGCCTGATGGCGGCTGAGACAGGAGGACCCCAAATTTGCAGCAGCCTCAGTAACTCAGCTGACCCTCTGCAATTTAGCGCGGCCCTGTTTCAAAAATATATCCTCAGCGCACGCGCCGGACGAGGGGCGGAGTAGCGCATGCCTACTCCCGCCTGCGAGGAAACGAAATCGAACTACAATTCCCAGAAGGCGTCTCATTACATCTTATCCAATCAGCTCTATGTAAAAAACATCGCGAGTTTTTGGTGTAATTTGCCTGTATAAGCTCACGGAAACTGGCTTCGGAAACCCCTTTTACGAAGATGGCGCCGAAAGCGAAGAAGGAAGGTGTGTGTTGGGGCTAGGGGCCTTAGCAGGGTTGCCTGGGATTCCCTCAGAGCGAACGCTTTGGGAACACAATGGCTGGGCTAAATCCTAGGGGAGTCTTTTCCGGAGGTGATCCCCGCGATTGCGCCATATTGCGGTATACGTGGGCCAAGCCGCATGGCCTGGGCTCCACTGAAGTGGTTGGTAAAGCAACGCGGCCGGCCTCATATGCCAATGCGAGTCAGACAGCTCCGGGATGGCACACGCATCCACAGGTTGGCACTCCATGTCCCCGGATCTGTAAGGAATCCTCAGGATTGCCTATTTTACTAATATATCGTGTTCCATGGGGCTGGCTGTACTCCTCTTCGTGGTTACATGGCGGTATGAATAAAACTAGCACAGGTCCAATTTCCTCGTGGAATCCTTGAAGTTACTCCAAGTTGGTTATTTTCGCTTCCTGTATCGTGCATATGATGGAAAAACTTAAATCTTCTGAGGTTTGTGATGCCTTCAAAGGAACCACTGATGCACGTGTGGACAGGAGCATCGGCTTCGGTCGCGAGGCCGGAAGTGATAAATTTCTGAATCTCCCACTCCGTTTCTTTCCCAGCTCCTGCCCCTGCCAAAGCCGAAGCCAAGGCAAAGGCCTTAAAGGCCAAGAAGGCAGTATTGAAAGGTGTACACAGCCATAAAAAGAAGAAGATCCGAACATCACCCACTTTCCGGCGGCCCAAGACACTGCGGCTCCGGAGGCAGCCCAAATACCCTAGGAAGAGCGCCCCTAGGAGAAACAAGTCAGTACTGCTCCTATGTCTATGAGATAGTGTTGGGTATTTATTATTCCTCATTACGAATTTTTCTTCCCAGCTTAATTTTGGGGGTGGGAGGTACTGGAGATGGAACCCAGGGTCATTCTACCTCTGAGCCACACCTCCAGCCCTATTTTATTTTGAAACAGGGTTTCACCGAGTTACAGATGGTCTTACTAAGTTGCTAAAACTGGCTGCGAACCTTAGATCTTCCTGTCTCAGCCTCCCAAGTACTGGGATTACACGCATGCGCCACCACGCCCGGCTCCCAGCTTAATATTTTTAGTTTTTATTTGTGTGTGTGTGATACTGGGGTTGGAACCCAGGAACATTTGTTCCGAGTTTAGTTCCTTTGTTGCTTGAGGGTGAGGATGTGGGGTTTTGTGGGGTTTTTTGTGTGTTTTTGGTGTTAATAGGGATTGAACCCAGAGGCATTCTACCTCCGAGCTACGCCCCCCACGCCTATTTTATTTTTGGAATAGGCTCTCACTAGGTTGGTAAGAGTCTCATAATAACATCACTGAGACTGTCCTCGAACTTGTGATCCTCCTATCTCAGCCTCCCAATAGTAATCTGAATGTCAGTGTTAGCCTTCTAATAGTGTATAGAAGCTTTACTTTTTATCACTTTTCAAATATTCACACTGTACTCAAAGAAGGTTGGGTGGGGGCTATCTAAAAGTTGTTTCCTAAGAGAAAGGGATAAGAGTGATGTCCATGGAGGAAGGCTGTTATAGGCCCCAGGTTGGACCTAGAGGTTGTATCCTGACCTAGCTTCATATCAGGAAAGTAGTGACTGGGTGAGCTCAGCCTGGTTTCTCTGAAGTGGGAAAGCTGTGCTTAGGCCACTGTCAGTTTAACCAGCTCTGAATAGTTGAGTTGGATGCCATGTTGCACATCTGTAATCCCAGGACTTTTGAGGCTGAGACAGGAGGGTCACAGGTTTGAAGACATCCGCTTGTGCTAACTTCAAGGACTCTTTCAAGAGGAAAATACAGCTGGGGGTGTAAGAATTCGCACTCAAGCCAGGTATGGTGATGCATGCTTGTAATCACAGTACTTGGGAGGCTGAGACAGAAGGATTACAGTTTTGGAGTCAGCTGGGGCAGTTTAGGGAGGCCTTCCGCAACTTAGTGAGACTCTGTTTGCAAATAAATAATATAAGGCCTCTGGGTTCAATTCCTAGCACCAAAAAAAAAAAAAAATTAGCATTCTTGCAGGGCATGAAATCCTGTTTCAAATTAAAAGTAGCCTGGGGGGTTTGCTTTGTGACAAAATGGCCCTGGGCTTGATCTCCGGTACCAAAAAAAAAAAAAAGATAAGTAGCTGTTTTTTTTGTGTGTGTGTATGGTACTAGGGATTGAACTCAGGGGTGTCCTACCTCTGATCTATAACTCCACCCCTTTTTTATTTTATTTTATTTTTTTGAGGTACTGGGGATTGAACTCGGCCATTCTACCTGTGAGCTACACCCCCAGCCTTATCTTAATTTTTTTTTTTCCCCCTGGTACTGGGGATTGAACTCAGGGACATTCTACCTCTGAGCCATACCCCCAGCCCTATTTTTTATTTATTTTGAAGCCGGGTCTCTCACTAAGTTGCATAGCACATCACTAGGTAGCTGAGACTGGCCGCGAACCCAAATCCTCTGGTCTTAGCATCCCAAATGCTGGGATTACGTTTGCTACCAAGGCTGGCTGCCTTATCTTATTCTTTATTTTGAAACAAGGTCTCAATGAGTTGCTGAGACCAGCCTTGGACCTGTGATCTTAAGAAATAGAAGCTCTTGCTCTGGGTTCAATAAAAAATGTAAGCCGGGTGTGGTTGTGCACACCTACAATCTCAGTACTTGGGAGGTTGAGAATGGAGGATGCAGGTTCGAGGCCAGCCTCAGCTATTTAGGCCCTCTGCAACTTAGTGAGACCTGTTTCGAAATAAAGAATAAAGGTTAAAGAAAAATGCATAAGGTTTCTGCCTCCAGGTTGGGATTTCAGACCCCTGGGATTCAGAGTGCAGATGATGACAGTGTTTAGCGACCAAAGTCTGACAAAAATGATTGCTACCTTATTGTCTGATGCACCTAAGCTTTCCTGGCCTTGGGGTCTAGAAGAAGGCCTATCCTTTCTTCCTGGCCTTGGGGTCTAGAAGAAGGCCTATCTTTTCTTCTACTGGGCCCAGATCAGGTAGCTCCATTTTGCCTCTCCCTTAGGCTTGACCACTATGCCATCATCAAGTTCCCCCTGACCACTGAGTCAGCCATGAAGAAGATAGAAGACAACAACACACTTGTGTTTATTGTGGATGTCAAAGCCAACAAACACCAGATCAAACAGGCTGTTAAGAAGCTCTATGACATTGATGTTGCCAAAGTCAACACCCTGATCAGGTGAGTGGGGCCCCACAGAATGGGGAGGAAGCTGGGGCCACAGTCAGGAGCCAAAAACCTGTATGACATGAAGTTCTTGATGCTGCTCTTGGGTTCAAAGTAGGTTTTAAAGTGTGCATGCTCCCTTGTTGTAATCAGTCCCTTGTATGAAATATAGATTTGGGGAACTGTCCTAGGCCTTGACGTAAAGGGTTGGTGTTCATTTTCTAGATTCCTACCTCAACTGGCAGAGACAGGGAATAGAGTAAGGCACAGTTTGTGTTAGATTACCTGGGTTTGACTTAAATGTTCTGTGGCTTGTAATGTTTCCAGTAAAAGGAATTGGCTCTGTGGCTTCATAGTGGCTTACCTACTCCCTCTTTGCAGATGATGGAAAAATTCATTATTTGGAAAAGAATGACATGAACAAAGGAACCACTGATGCAGCAGAGGCCTATAGGAAGAAGGGAGGGCATGGGGAATAGTGATGGCAGCAAGGACTAAGACTTCCTTCTTTATACAGGCCTGATGGAGAGAAGAAGGCATATGTTCGGTTGGCTCCTGATTATGATGCTTTGGATGTTGCCAACAAAGTAAGCTTTTGCTACAGAGTAGTTACTGTCCACCCCCTGGGTGCAAATGATGCATATATTAGTTAACAAAGCGCTGACTTGCTGATTAGTCATAACTTGACTGTATCACATCCTTAAAAAGTCCTACCCCCTGTTCTCTTTTATTTTGCTGTGTGTTTTCAGTCTCCCTAGGTATGACTGTTACTACACACTAAGGCTGGCCTCAAACCTGTAATCCTGTCTCCCAAGTACTGGGATTACAGGCATGTGCCACTATGCCCAACTTTTTTTTCAATTTGTAAACAGGGTCTCAGCCAATTGCTGAGAGCCTCGCTAAGTTACTTAGACTGGCTTCTAACCTGTGATCCACCTGTCTCAGCCTCCCAAATATTGGGAGACTGAGGCGTGTGCCACCACACTGGGCTTTATTTGGCTCTTAACTGATATTTCAACGTAACCTTCATATTCCAGCTCTTGTAACAAAGCTTCTTCTTGTTTTTCAGATTGGGATCATCTAAACAGAGTTCTGCAGGCTAATTCTAAATATATGGTTTTTCACTATGTGTATGCTTGTCTTTGTCAATTTCTGGTTGGGCTGGGGGGAGGCCATACAGTGGAATATGCCGAGGTAATAAATAGGGCTTGTGCAAGACTTGTGTTGCTGAGATCCAAGAGTATGTGATTTACCACTAAGCTACTTCCCCACCCTAAGCAAGACTACTTTATTTGGCCACTTAGCTTATCAAGGTATCATACTCTTGGGGCGGGGGTTACTGGGTGATGAATCCAGGGTGTTCTGCCACTGAGCTACACCCCTAGCCTTATTTATTTCAATGCTGGGAAAATGAACCCAGAGGCATTTTACCTCTAAGCTATACACCAGCCTGATTTTTTTTTTTTTTTTTTTTTGCGGTACTGGGGATTGAACTCAGGGGCGTTCTACCTCCGAGCTATACCCCCAGCCCTATTTTTTATTCTTTATTTTGAAACCGGGTCTCACTAAGTTGCGGAGTGCCTCACTAGGTAGCTGAGGCTGGCTGCGAACCCGGATCCTCTGGTCTCAGCCTCCCGAATGCTGGGATTACAAACGTGCGCCACCACGCCCGGCTATACCAGCCTGATTTTGAGCCTCAGAATTTACCATGGTTGGCTTTGAATTGCAATCCTTCACTCTCAGACTCCCAAGGACTGGATTACAAGTGTGTACCATCACACTTAGCTACCATTTTTACTTAGAAATGGCCTCAACACTAATTTCCTGCATATTGGTCTTGAACCTGCAATCCTCCCATCTTAACTTCCAAGTACAGGGATCATAAGTGTGCACCACTAACTCCTAGACGTATAGGAGTTTAATCAGAGGTATCACTCAGGTGAGGTTAGTTGCCCTAAGCTAACTAGAACTGGGCTCTAGGATAAGAGACTCCACAAGAACCCTCTTTTTCCTTGAAGAGGCTATATGTAAAACCAATACTAGTTTGAGAAGGAGGGATTAAGAGTTGCACCCATTTCAGGTCAGTGTGGATTGGCTGATACTGGTGTTGTACTCACACCCATCTGCCATGTCCAACCAGTCTGTCTGCTTCCCTCACCCCTTGCCCAAGAAAAGAGGACTTCAGAGGAATGCTTTCATTAGTGTTTTCAATAGTGTGGGTGCAGGCTCAACAATAGAGCCTCTGGGCTCAGAAGACACCCAGGCTTGAGGCAGAGTCCTAGTTTATATATAAGGCTGTTTCTGCTTTCCCTGGCTGTGCTTGCTGTCCTTGCCCGGGTTCTGCACCTCATTCAGTCAAGAACTTGTCTTTGTGTTGCCGGCCAGGGGCATGCTCAGGGCAGAAGTCAGAGCGGAGGAGACGGGGAAAGTACGAGAGAATCATTATATCCACCATGAGTAGGATGGCCAGCAGAAAGGTGCCCAGGTTCCTCTGGCCAGCATACTGCAAGAAGAACTTGGTGAGGTAGGCCTGAGGGGCCAGGCGGAAGATAAAGTACATGACCAAGTTGATGTACTTGTTCACCTGATAGAGAAGATGGTCCTGGGTGTTACTGATCTTCATCATCATGCGGATGGTGAGGAAGATGTTGCTGACTTCCACCAGTAGTGTTAAGACACCCCCACCTACAAAGCTGCTCCAAAAAATGCCTGAGAAGAAGGCACCCATGGCCTAGAGAATGAGAGAAAAAGGACTGGGCAAGGCTTTCCAGGAGGTTTATGGGAGTATCAGTACCAGATTGTGAGTTGGGAAAATCCTCCCCAATTCATTCTGGAAGAGTTTATAGTGGATAGGACAACATGCTTTGGGGGGAAAGGGGCACTACTGGAGGCAGAACCCAGGAACATTCTTCTGAAATAGACCCCCACCTTGCCCCCCTCTTTTTTTTTTTTTTGGTACTGGGGATTGAACTCTGGGGCATTCTACCTCCGAGCTATACCCTCAGCCCTAGTTTTTTTTTTTTTCTTTATTTCGAAACAGCCTCACTAAATTGTGGAATCCCTCACTAGGTAGCTGAGGCTGGCTGCGAACCCAGATCTCTGGTCTCAGCCTCCCAAATGCTGGGATTTCGAGCCTGCGCCACCATACCCGGCTCCCAATCCTATTTTTTATTTATTTTGAAAAGGTCTCAGTCGTGGAGGGCCTCATTAGGTAGCTGAGGCTTGCTGTGAACCCAGATATTCGGTTTGCAGCCTCCCAAAGTACTGGGATTACAAGCTTGCACCACCATGCCCCCGCTCCCCTTTTCTTGAATCCGGGTTTTACTACCAGCAATCATCTAATCTCAATTTCAAGTACTGGGATTACAGACATGTGCCACCACCCCTGGCTACTGATAACCTTCCCAGTGGTACTGACTGACATTACCAGTTTGTTTACTGAGGCAACAGAGGAGTCCAGGCATTGCTGGCCTTGAATGAGCAAGGACACAGAAGTTGCAACCCTGGGCATCCTAGCTTGAAAAGTAGGGCACAGGGCTAGAACTGAGGCTGAGATGGTCCTATTCTCACAAACAGGGCTGAGACTAAATTTTGAGGCCTGGGCTATTCCACTTGTCTGGCTTCTCACTTACCATGATATGATGAACGACGTATTCCCAAGAAGCTCCAGTCTGACCACTAACCACGATGTCAATTGTGTCGTGAATGAAATACCCTAATGGAGGTGGAGAAAAAAGTTATGATGGAAGCAAACTATCTCCCTGTCTCCTTACTTACCTCAGGATTCCTGGGCAAGACCTACCTGCGGAGAAGCAAACAAGCAAATAGCCCGAAAGTGACCACGCAGTTTCAATCTCCACCAGCATCTCCGGAGTCTGCCATAAACTGGGAGGGAGGGAAGAAGGGAGGCATGTCGGTTTCGGCACCCCGAAGGCCCTCACCTCCCCCCAGCATCCAGTCTGGGCTCCCGCTATTGGCTGACTAGAGAGTAAGGAGGGGCTTGGCCAAAACCCAGGTGCCTAGGGTTTCCCTGGGCCGCTCCTGGTTGGATAGTTTTCCAAACAGGGAATCAGGTGAGAGCCATAGCTTCTGCCCACCCGTGAGCAATGGGAATGGTAACACGGAAAGCCGTCCCAGCACCCCGCATAGGGTCTCCTGGCCACCTAGCTCCGCCAGTCGCTCACTCACCACAGCAGTGCCCAGGTCCCTGACACAATAGAGTGGGCGAAAGAGACGAGCAGATTGTGCCAGCGCCAAGTGCGCAGGGGGTCGGTGCGCACGTGCGCGGGCAGGGGCAGGCGACCGAGCTGGCGCCGGAGCGCCCGGAAGGTCAGCGTGGCGACGAGGAGCAGCGGCAAGGCGGGGTGCAGCAGTAGGGACATGCTGGACATGCTGGCCCTCCCTGCCGTCTGTCTGCCCTCTGGGCCGCCTCCTCGGGCTGTTCGGGGAACAGGGCTCTGTCTCCGGCAGTGCGCCGAGGCCACCAGTCCCGCACGGTTTTCGCGGAGCCGTCCAGGTCCCTTCGCTCCTCCCCGCCCGCCCCGAGAGGCCTCTGCCCCCGCCCCGCCCCGGCCCGCCCCCGAGCCCAGGGCCCGAGCCCATTCCCCCGGGCCTCCCAGGCCCCGCCCGGGCCCTGCCCACCTCGGGAGGGACGGGGCTGTCCCGGGGGCGCCGGCGCAGAGGCACCCCTCGCTGGCGCCTTCCAACTGCCGGAGTCTTCAGCCGCCCAAGCTCTCACAGCCTCATAAATCCGCGTCCCCACTTTCCCCCCGGGCCACCGACCCTTGGCCGATACCGCGAGAACTCTCCGCCCTCAACTCCTTTCTGGGCAGTGATGGGCGGGACCCATTACACCAGTTTCTAAGCCCTGGTCCTGGGGAGGGGTCGCGAGTCCCCCTTCAGACAGTGGTTCCTCCAAGATCTTGTTCTTCAGCTGGCCAGAGACTGAAGTGTTTACTTCTCCCTCGCCCCCAACAAGTGGCGCTTAGGAACTGTTGAGTCACCCATCGTCACCTCTCCTCCCAGCCGGCTCTTGGGTTCCTGGGGCCAAGCGGCTGTCACAGCCCTCCCACCGACAGTCCCAACCCTCTCCTCCCGGTTCCCAGGAGGCTGGGGGGCGGGGAAGACTGCAGATTTGCCCAGACAGCTGGAATGACCCTCTCTTTCCAGGACAGTGGCCTGGAGCAGTTGCGACCCCTGGCCAGTAGGTGTCAGACTATCCTCACTGGCAAGGGGGGATCCCCTACTGCCTCCTAAGGAATGGGACCCTTGCTTTTGGAGGGAGATAAGTCAGACACACCCTTGAGGAAAGGAGAAACAGCTTTTAGCTACTGGAGGAAATGAAGAGGTGTGTGTTCAGGGGCACAGAAGTAGAGGAGGGGAGAAGTGGGGGCAAGAGAAAAGTTGCCATGAGAGGGAGGAAGAAGCTAGAAACCCAGGACCAGGGATCAAGGCATTTGGGTGTTTATCTCCCCTGATGGCTCCAAGGTTACACATTAACCCCCATGGGGCTCCTGGGTCACCCAAGGCCCAGTTGGTATCTAGGTGAGAACAGCTTTCTACCTCTGCACTCCCCACACGTGTGTGTGTGTGTGTGTGTGTGTGTGTGTGTGTGTGTTATTGGGGATGGAACCCAAGGGCATTCTACCTCTGAGCGGCACCACCAGCCCTTTTTTTTTTGAACCCAGAGGCATTCTACCTCAGAGCTATGCCCCTGTCCTATTTTTTACTTTATTTTGAACCGGTCTCACTAAGTTGCAGAGGGCCTCACTTAAGGAGCTGAGGCTGGCTGCAAACCTGGATCCTCTTGTGTCAGCCTCCCAAGTACTGGGATTAAAAGTGTTCTTCGTCATCAAGCCTGGCTACCACCAGCACTTTGGTTGGTGTATGTATGGTACTGAGGATTCAACCCAGGGGCATCCTCCAAGCTACAACCCCAGCCCTAGTTTTATTTTTATTTTTAGCAGTAGTGGGGATTAAATGCAGGGGCATTCTACCTCTGAGTTACACCCCTGAACCTGTATTTATTTATTTATTTTTAAACTTTATGTATTTATTTTTGTGGTAGTGGGGATTGAACCCAGGGGCATTCTACCTCTGAGCTACACTCCCAGTCCTTTTTTTTTTTTTTTGCAGTACTGGGGATTGAATTTAGGGGCATTCTACCTCCGAGCTATACCTCCAGCCCTATTTTTTATTCTTTATTTTGTAACCGGGTCTCACTAAGTTGCGGAGTGCCTCACTAGGTAGCTGAGGC
>PVLC010041134.1:0-13538 GCA_004027655.1 Graphiurus murinus | reverse complement strand
GGGCGGGAGGCCGGGCGGGGCCTTCCTGATGTTCTGAGCCCATCCCCAGGGAGCTGAATCCATTCGGAGGAACCTCACCTCTAGGAATCTCGGAGCCAGAGCCAGAGAGGACAAGGACAAACATGGCCCTGTGGGTACAGGCAGTTGCCTGGATGACGCCGAAGGTGCTTGCTGGTTCACGGCACTCCTGATTATCTTCCTACAACTTGGGAAAGATGCAAAAGACAAAATATGCAGTGTGGAGGTGAGGGGGGAGAAACTGCACCCCTAATATGCTGTGGGGGTGCACATGTGGCACAACCCTTTGGGTGGTTCTGATAATAATTACAATGCATGTTCTTTTTGACCCAGAAAATCCACCTCTAGGAATTTAATGCATCAATGGACATCTGATCTGTCTCCCCTGCAACAATTATTATTATTACTTTCCCTTTTTTTTTTTTTTTGGTACTGGGGATTGAACCCAGTGGCATTCTACTTCCGAGCTACACCCTCAGCCCTATTTTTTATTCTTTTCTTTTGAAACAGGGTCTCACTAAGTTACAGAGGGCCTCACTAAGTAGCTGAGGCTGGCCAAGAACCTGCGATCCTCCTGTCTTAGCCTGCCAAGTACTGGTTTTACAGGCTAAGATAGGAGGATTGCAGGTTTGTGCCACCTCAATCCTCTCCTTCTTTCAATTATAAAAAAGAATGCAAGAAGGATGATTGTCCAACCCACGCATCTGGAAACCCAAGCCCCTGGCCAGCCCCTTCCTCCCCACCCCAGTGACCCTGCCACATTTCAGGTCTCATCATCTCCCCAGGACCCCTGCAGCAGCCTCCTCCGACCCCAGCCTGGCCCCTGTCATCCAACCCCTCGTTCTTGCACAGAGCGATGGTCCAGATGTGCAAGTCACTCCCAGCTCTTGCAGCTGCCCACTGCCTAGCAAGGGCTTGCCAAGGGGACCCCGGGGCAGCATAGAGCATGCATGTAATTATCCAGCCTGCACAACGGGCATGTGTGTGCGGGTAGGTGTATGTGTTCACGTGTGGTAGGGTTTCATGCTCACTTTAGTGAAGGATGTGCTAGGTCTCTCTCCATCGCTCTGACTTTGCTTTTTCCTTCTCATGCTCCTTCACCTCCTCCTCTCCTCGGGCTCACTCCCAGCTCCCAGACCAAGGGCTCCCATTTGTTATGCAAAATACTTCAGAATTGGAAGATTGCAGATCGACCAGACATCATGTGCCTCTTGATGTGATATCATATAAAGAATAAAACCATTTAGCAAATTATTGAATCTATTTTTGATAGAACTTACAGGAAGTACAAGAAGGAGAGGAACAAGTTAAGCAGTACTGTAAGGAATCCACCCAACAAATCCAGAACATGTGCTATTTAAAAAGGGAGGCGGAAAGTTCTAGATTAAGAGAGATTTAGAGTCCGGTGTGGTGGCACGGGCCTGTAATCTAAGTACTTGGGAGGCTGAGACAGGAGGATCACAGATTTGAGGACAACCTCAGCAAGTAATGAGACTCTCCATCAACCTCAAGAGACCCTGCTTCAAAATAAAGAATAAAAAATAGGGCTGTGGATGTAGCTCAGAGATGGAATGCCCCTGGGTTAAACCTCAGTACCACAAAAAATAAAATAAAATAAAAATAAAAACAAAATAGAACTGGGGTGTAGCTTGGAGGTAGAATGCCCCTGGGTTCAATCCCTAGTACAAAAAAAAAAAAAAAAAAATCAACTCAAATCATAGGCCTAAACATAAGAGCTAAAACTATAAAGCTCGTGGGAGAAAATATGGAAGATTTGGAATTAGACAATGTTTTCTTAAGCATGACACACCAAAAACACAGGCAAGAGGAGAAAAAAAATAGATAAGTTGAGCCTCAACAAAATTAAAAACTTTAGTACTTCAAAGGACACCTTCATGAAAGTGAAAAGATAATCCACGGAATGGGGAAAAAATACCTGCAAATCACATGTTCTGATAAGGGCCTTGTATTAAGAATATCTAAAGAACTTTCACACTTGAAAATTTAAAAAAAACAAAGAACCCAGTTTTAAAATGGGCAGAAGATGTGAACAGCTACTTCTCCAAAAATATATATAAATAGCCAATATACTCCGGGAAAGATGCTCAACATCCTTAGTCATTACAGAAATGTTCATCAAAACCACCGTGAGACGGCTCCTCATTCAAACAAACCAGATACGAAATACACTGGCGAGAACTGAGAAAGAAATGATTTATGTGGAATTGTGATGATCTAGCAGGTGTGATCATGGCGTCAGGCTTATATAGGAAATGCCCTGATATTTCAGAGGTGCATTTTGAAGTGCTTTGAGGCAAATTCTTTTGTAATATCAAGAATTTATTTTATTTTTATTTATTTATTTTGTGGTACTGGGAACTGAACCCAGGGACATCCTATTCCTGAGATATACCCCCCACTACAATTTTTCCCCCCTGCAGTACTGGGGATTGAACTACACCCCCCAGCCCTGTTTATTTTTATTTTTATTTTTTATTTTTTTGCAATACTGAGGATTGAACCCAGGGGCATTCTACCTCCAAGCTATACCCCTAGTCCTATTCTTTGTTTTAAAACAGGGTCTAAGTTGCAGAGGGCCTAACTAAGTAGCTGAGGCTGGCTGCGAACCTGCGATCTTCCTGTCTCAGCCTCCGAAGTACTGGGGTGACAAGCATGTGCCACCACGCCCAGCTCCCAGACCAATTTTTTAATTTTTATTTTGAAGCAGTCTCGCTAAGTTGCTGAGGCTGTCCCCGAACCTGCGATCCTGCAGTCTCAGTCTCCCAAGGACTTGGGATTACAGGTGTGCGCCACTACGCCAAGCTCTAGAATATATTTTAGACTATTTCAGAAAGAGAAAGCTATATTTACCTAAAAGATGAAGCAAATATGGCAAAATTGCTAACAATTGTTAAGTCCAGTTAACGAGAGTACCTGAGTGTTCTTTATGCCAGTCTCTCTATTTGGGGGGATGTTGAAGTTTTCCCACAATAAAAAGTCAAGAAAGGAAAGATTTGATGTCAAACCACAAACCTCCAGTTTTCTTGCAAACTCAAGAGCTGTGCTAACGCTGAGACCAGTCATGAGGCAAAGCTAGAAAGCGGCACCCTCTCGCAGGGGACTCGAGGGGGCCGGCCCCTCTAGCAAGCCAGACACACGCCTGCTACCTGCCTGTAAAACATATCACCCCTGTAATATTCTCATTGGAAGCGTCAGGCTCCCGGCTCCTGCACCTGGCATCCAAAGCCCCTCCTGACCTGGCTTGGGGTGCCATGCCGGCCTCGTCTCTAATATCTCCCCCCTCCCCTCTGGAATTCTCAATGACTCATGGCTCCCTAAATACACCCTGCAGGCTCCTACCTCCACACCGCGGCACGTCCTGGTCCTTGAACCTGGAACGACCTTTCCCTCTCCTCCACCTGCCGGGCTCCCGACCAGAGGTGGTCTCTGCAGGGGGCTCTCCCCACCACCCGGGGGGGCAACGAGTTGCCCTTGGCTTTGGGCCCACCACTCAGCTCCACCACCTGTGTCCCATCCCTGTCTGTCTTCACTACTCGGCTGTGAGTCCCCGGAGGACACTGGCCACTGTGTCCAGTGGCTCAGCACAAGCCTCGCACCCAGCAAGCGCCAACTGGAACTTGAAGCTAAGACAGAGGTGAAGAGCATTCCGCAACCCACCAGCCTGGCTCCAACCGCAGCTCCCCGTCACCCAGCTATCTGACTTGTTTGAGATACTTGACCTGTCTGTGCCCCAGTTTTCAGTCTCTAAAATGGGAGTTATTGAGCCAGACATGGTGGTGTATGCCTGTAATCCCAGTACTTGGAGGCTGAAATAGGAGGACCTCAGAATCGAGGCCAGCCTCAGCAACTTAGCGAGGCCCTCTGCAACTTAGTGAGATCCTGTTTCAAAATAAAAAATAAAATAGGGCTGGAGGTGTACCTCGGAGGTAAAATGCCCCTGGGTTCAATCCCCAGTACCACACACACAAAAAAAGAATACAAGCCCGTGGAGATAGCAGCTGACATGTATTGAGCACTTCCTGTTGCCTGCCCTGCAGAGTGCTCCTCTTCACCCCTCCTGAGCACTTCGAGGTAGGTACCATGATTCTCCTTTGAGAAATGAAGAAGCTGAGGACCGGAGAGAAGCAACCAAGAGAGTGTCAAAGCCTCACGCTCAGCTACTCTGCGTGCCTTTCCCAGGAGGACCCGGTCATCAGGGTGCTGGTGTGACAGCCAGCAAGGTGTAGGCAACTCCCCAGACATCCCAGCATTCATGACTTTAAAAAGCATTACAAAGAATTCTTAGCCACAAAACTGGAAGGCACGGTCCCCCCTCAGGCTGTGGGTATGTCTTTACCCCTCCCTGGACCTCAGTTCCCCCTCTGGTCAGGGGAGGGGCTGGACTACCTCCAAGAACCTAAATGGGTCTAGATGAGCAGCACTGTCCAATAAAGATGTAATGTAAGTCACATATGTAATTAAAGTGTTTTTCTAGTAACTGCATTCAAAGTAGTAAAAGGAAGCCAGACATGGTGGCGCACACCTGTAATCCTGGTACTTAGGAGTCTGAGACAGGAGGCTCACAGGTTCAAAACTAGCCTCAGAAACCCAGTGAAGTGCCGGGCGTGGTGGCGCACGCTTGTAATCCCAGCATTCAGGAGGCTGAGACCGGAGGATCCCGGTTCGCGGCCAGCCTCAGCTGCCTAGTGAGGCACCCGCAACTTAGCGAGACCCGGTTTCAAAATAAAGAATAAAAAATAGGGCTGGGGGTGTAGCTCGGAGGTAGAATGCCCCTGAGTTGTACCGCAAAAAAAAAAAAAAAAAGAAACCCAGTGAAGCCCTCAGCAACTTAGTAAGACCTGTTTCAAAATAAAAAAATTAAAAGGACTGGGAGCGTAGCTCAGAGGTAGAATGCCCCTGGGTTCAAATGTCAGTGCCTCAAAGAAAAAGGAGAAGGAAGAGGGGGGAGGAAGAGGGGAAAAGGAGGAGGGGGAGGGGAGGAAGAGGGGAAAGGGAGGAGGGGGAGGGGAGGAAGAGGGGGAAACAGATGAAATTAAGTTCGATAATATATTTTCTCTAATTCAACATGTCTAAAATATAATCATTTCAACATGTAATCAGTACTTTAAAAACTTGTCTGCAGGAAGGCAGGAAGCATCCCGGCGGCCTCCTGGGGCCCAGGCAGGACTGGGGTGCTCTCCCTCATGGCCTCTGGCTCTTGGTCCGGGGCTTATGTGGAATTTGTCAGCTCAGAGTCATTGATCAGGACGTCGTTCCCAGAAGGGGAAAGGCTGGTACATCGCATCCACTTGGAAGACTGCGGGTGGACCACGGTTCTCCATGTGAGCCGTCCAGCGCGCAGCCACGGTCCTCTGGAAATATGGCTGGTCCCAGTGAAGATGGTGTGCATGTGAAACACACGATTTCAAGGACTTGGCCCCAGGAGGCCGCCAGGGTGCTTTCTGCCTTCCAGCAGACAAGGTCCTCACCAAACCTCAGAGAGAGACGGCTAGGATTCTGCCTGTTCTCCTCGCCCAAAGACTCCCTTAATTGGAAATTCAGCCTGAGCTTGCATGGACGGGCAGCCACCCCACAGGGCACCAGGGGCGCAGGGGACCTCGCTCCTCATACTCGAAGATTGCAGATCTCCCCTGCACCAGGGCACCGTGTGCAAAAGGCTGGATACCAACATCTGGATCCAGGGGCTCCGGCCAGCTGCAGGCTTCGTGACCGCTGCAGCAAGAGCTCAATACCTTCACATTCAAGGGCACGGGCACCTGGCGGGAAGGATGGGGAGGGCAGGGAAGGTAGGGAGCAGAGAGGGACAAAATGGTGCCCAACAGGGAGAGCTCAGGGGAAATCCCTCCTTCTCTTTAGCCTTGCATTTATGCACCTTTAAAATCAACCGTGTGAGCTGGGTGTGGTGGTGCACACCAGTAATCCCAAGGGTTGGGAGGCTGTGACAGGAGGATCGCAGTTCGAAGACAGCCTCAGCAATTTAGCAAGGCTCTCAGCAACCTAGTGAGACCCTATTTCCAAATGAAAAATAAAAAGGACTGGAGGTATAGCTCAGAGGTAGAATGCCCCTGGTTCAATGCCCAGCACCACTAGATAGATAGATGGGTGGAAAGATGGATGGATGGATGGATGGATGGATGGATGGATGGATGGATGGATGGACGGATGGATAGATGGATGATAGATAAGATAGGTAGATAGATGATAGATGATTGATAGATAAGTGTGAGATGTTAACAATGATTGCTTCACTGCTGGCTGCTCTGTGCCAGGCATTCGACAGGCATTGGCCCATCTCCTCCTCCTAACAATCCTATGAGGGTCAGAGTGGTGAAGCAACTTGTGTAAGGTCACACAGCTAATCAGTAGAAGAATCAGCATTCCAGTTCATGGCCTTCGGAATCCACAGCCCAAGCTCTCTGCCATGTCCCAGAGTGGCCCAGGACAGTCCTGGCTTCTACATGTTATAACCATATATACTCGTATCATTATTAAAAATGTTTTCCTTATGGGCTGGGATGTTACTGAATGGTAGAGCACTTGCCTAACACGTGCAAGGCCCTGGGTTCAATCCCCAGCACTGCAAAAAAGTAAAATGTTCTCTTCCAAAACAGGGACAAATAACTGGATGTGGTGGTACATGCCTATAATCCCAGTACCAAGGAAGCTCAGACAGGAGGATCGCAGGTTTGAGGCCAGCCTCGGCAACTTAGTGAGACCTTATTTCAATTAAAAAATGAAATAGGTCTGCAGTATAGCTTATAGGTAGAATATGCCTGGGTTCAATTATCAATCATCAGCACCACAAAAAAAAAAGTCAACACTAGGGGAAATTGGGTGCAAAGTATATGGAAATTCTTTTTGCAATTTTTCTATAAATCTAAAAGTATTCTCCCTTGCTGGGCACAGTGGTGCATGCCTGTAATCCCAGTACTTGGGAGGCTGAGACAGGAGGATCGCAGGTTCGAAGTCAGCCTCAGCAACCTTGTGAGGACCTCCACAACTTAGCGAGACCCTGTTTTGAAGTAAGTAAATGAATAGACAGACAGAGAGACAGACAGATAGATAGGGCTGGGGGTGTAGGTCAAAGGTAGAATGCCTCTGGGTTCAATCCCCAGTATCACAAAAAAAGAAAAGAAAAAGTTTTCCCTTAAATGAGAAGAGAAAGCAGTAGAACATGGAAGAGGACTGGGGGAGGGAAGGAGGGAGGGAGGGCAGGAGAAAACGCGGACTGAGGAAAAAAGCAGTTCAAATAAGGTTACGCCCATACAAGGTTCCACTATGAATCTCACTAACAGGCAGAGGGAGGGAGGGAGAGCAGGGAGGGGGTGTTTAAGGAGGAAAAACACCCAGCAATGTGTGCATGTGTGTTTGTATCACTTTGAATCTCACTATGACGATAATCACACTGCACCAATGAAAATATTTTTTTTTTAAAAAGCAGGGTGTGGTGGCACACGCTTGTAATCCCAGCACTTGGGAGGCTGAGATAGGAGGATCACAGGTTCTCAGCCAGCCTCAGCTACTTAGTGAGGCCCTCTGCAACTTAGTGAGACCCTGTTTCAAAATAAAGGTCCTACCTCCTGATGCTGTTAGAATAAATGGTAATTAAAGTCCAACAGGAGTCTGGAGGGGCCAAACCACAGCAGCTTCTAACCAAGAAGTCTGCTCTCCCTCTTAGTGATACTAACCGTCCCACACCGTGGCAACTGGACAAAGTTGACAGACAGCAAGATGTACAGGTTAAAGCTTTGCAATCAGAAAGCAGCGGCTGGGGCTGGAACTCCCTCTTGCTTGCCAGGTGGTTTTGGGCCTTTGTTTCCACATATGTCAATAAACTCACTGAATGAACACAAGGACTAGACATATTTATTGAGCCCGTCCTTGGTGGCCAGCACCGTAGCGGATACTGTGATATGCCATCCAGATTCCCCTTCAAAACAGAAGGACTCACTTCTCCCGTCCCCTCCAGTCCTCTGTTGGCCTGTCCAGCCTCAGGGCATGCTGTTTCCTGGAGGACAGCCTGCACCCAGTGCCAAGGGTATGAAGCTCCAGCCCCGCACCCCAATGTGGGGCAACTTTGATGGTCATCTCCTCTGCAGAGCGCCCCCTTGTGGCTGGTCAAGGCCTTGGTGGAGACTACACGACTGCCGGGTGCCTCCCTCTTCCCCAGCCTGCTTCCTTCCCTTCCCACAAGTGTGGGTCCCAGGACTGCTTCCCCCAAAATGACCTGCACACCAATCTCCATCGCAGCATCTCCTTCCCAGGGAACTCCCCCCACGACAAGACTGAGACCCATGGGCCTGCGCCATCTTTCCTAACCCTTGTTTTAATAGATGAGACAATGGAGGTTAGAGAAGAAAACAGCAGGTCAAGGACATACAACTAAGAAATGGTGACGTCGCATGGCAGAAACGGAAACTCACATGGGAAAACGGATTTGCCCAGGCCACGGAGCTTAAAGGACAGTAGGTAGTGCTGGGATTTGTCTCTTGACTTAACTCGGAAGGTCTCATGCCCCCATCTCTAGACCAGACACCAGCAGGATCCCTGTGGGCACCGGGACAGGTGAGTGCCTTTCACCAGGGTCCTGTCACTCACACAGCTGTCCCTGAAGCTCACTCTAAATTTGCAAAACAAAAATACACACACACACACACACACACACACACACACACACACACGTAACAGCACTTAAATGAGCAGCAAGAGGAAAGAGGAGCAATGAGGTAGAGAACCCTGCGTGAACAAATGCCCTTTGGCAAGAGGCACTAAAGGACAATAAAGGGCCAGACTGACTACGACCAGCGCAGAGAAAACACATCCAGGCCCAGCGCAAGAAAGGTAGAAAATGAGGCTGGGCAGGAGGGTGGGGACCAGATTACAAAAGGCCACTCACTCGCTCACTGGGCGATTTTGGACAAATGGCCTAATAATCTCTCTGAGTCTCCTTCAGCTCATCCATAAAGTGGCAATAAAAATACCATGTATTTTTATAAGGTTGTTACAGGGATTGAACGAGTCGATATTTGTAAACCACTTAAAACTGCCATGCACATTAGTAAGTGTTATAAATGTTGGGCGGCAACATTAGAACTTTGTCTAAAGGAGAATGAGAAGACATAGAAGGATTTGAAAGTAGATGATAGGGCGGGTGCTTAATGGATGCCAAGGTGGGTGAGTGGGTGCATGGATGGGTGGGTAGGTGGGTCAGCCTGGTTGAATGGAAGAGTGGTGGGTTGATGGACGGAAACACAGAGGTGTCTGGATGACTAGCTGATGGGGGGTGCTGGGCAGAGTGGACGGGAATCGATGCTGTTTCACTGGAGGAGTGGCTGGGTGCTGGGCTAGTTTGGATAAATATAAGTAGTTGGGAACATGGAAGTGGTTGGGTGAATAGATGCATGGTTGGATGTTTGGGTGGCTGGGTGCAGCTGAGTCAATGTAGGTGGCTGGTGACTGAGGGGTAGCCACGTGGTCTGGGTAGTGGGATGGGTGGATGGATTCGTGGATAACTGAATAGTTAAGTAATACAAAGATGGAAAGTTGGATGGGTGGACCAGGGTGGATGAGTCCAGGACTGTCTGAATGGTGGTTGCTCCAGTGGATGGTAGAGAGGGCGGGTGCCTGGAGGTAGCTGGGTGGGTGGCAGGCTTGTTCAGGTGGGTCTCAGGGGAGTATGCACCTGGATAAAGGGACTGCATGGATGCCCGGCTGGGTGGATGGAAGTGATTGGATAGTTGAGTGGGGAGATGGCGGCTATGAGAAAGGCTGGGTTAACGTAAGAGTTATGCCAGCAGGTGTGAGGGGGCCTGAGCAGCTGAGAGTTTGGATCGGCAGGTAGGTGAGTGAGTGGATGGATACATGGATGAACGGACAGACGGCCTGACGGGCTGATAGGCTGACACCAGCTCCTGAGGCCCCTTCGATTAACCCTGTAAACGTCATGAGGGAACCTCTCATGGTAAAAGCAGATGGAGATGGGGCCTGCGGTGCTGGCCTCCAGGGCCTGTTCCCTGATGTCGCGTCCCTCCCGCCCTCGCAGGGTCCTACCTGGAGGCGGCGATCTCGGCCTTCTGGCGCGCGATGGCGGCGGCGCGCTGGGCGCCCTCCACGCTGTGCTCCACCTTCTGGCGGACCTTGCTGCTCTTGAGCGGCAGCACGCGGCGCTTGGTGCCCTTGACCAGCACGTTGTGGCGGTACTTGCCCTCCTCGCGGTGGCCGTCGGGCAGCGTGGTGCAGCCGTAGCCGTGGCGCAGGTTGTCCAGCCACTCGCCCTCGTAGCGCAGGCCGCTGGAGCGCTCGCTCACGCCGAAGCCCGAGCGCTTGTCGTTCTTCCACTCGCCCAGGTAGGTCTCGGTGGTGGTGGCGTCGATGTCGGCCTCGAAGGGCGCGGCGTCGTCGGCGCCCTCGCCCAGGCTGGCGGTGGAGGCGGCGTCGCTGGCGCCCGAGCTGAGGTCGCTCTTGAGGAAGCTGACGCGGCTGCGCTGGCTGCCCAGGGACGCGCGCGACTCCGCGCGCCGCAGCTTGCCCAGCAGCGCGCCCCGCTGGAAGAGGCCGCCGGCCTTGGGCGCGCGCGGGGCCTCGGCGCTGGCCAGCAGGCTGAGCGCGAAGCCGCCGCGCGGGATGGCGGGCGAGGGCAGCGTCGGGCCGTCGGGGGCCGGCGAGGCGGGCGAGTCCGGGGCCAGCGTGCCGTTGCTGTGCTCGCTGCGCAGCGACGAGAGCGACGTGCGCAGCGGGGAGCGCACCACCACCGCCATGCCGTATGGCACGCTCTGGCGCACCCCGTAGCCGTGGCGCATGCCGTTGGTGAACTGGCCCTGGTACGTCCCTGCGGGCGAGGAGAGCGCGCGTCAGCGGGCGGCACGACCGAGGCCTGCGCGGGCACAGTGACCCGGGTGTGCAGGGGACCGTGGGCCAGGGCAGGTGGCGCTAAGAGTGGATCCCGGACAATCAGAGTCAAAGGTGCAAGAACAGGAGCGGGCGAGCTGGAGGAGTTTGCCCCGAGGTGTGAACACTTCTACTGGTGGGAAGGTCACAGGGGTGCACCACAGGGTGAGTTGTGTGAGTCAGAGCATCAGTGTGTGACGTCGTGTGTGTGTGTGTGCGCGCGCGCTTGAGGCCATGGGAATGGACGAGGTTAAAGGGGTGTACACGAACATGGAAGGAACAAGCCAGAAGGAATTTGCAGGGTGGTGTGAATGTTCCCATTGGTGGGAACAGCCTAAGGTCCCAAGAATGCAACGCGGGGTGGGGGGCATGAGTCAGCGTTAAAACCTCAAGCTATCTGAACAGATGAGGCTCCCAGTATGAATGTAGTGTGCGTGGATTTTGAGAATGCATGTGCAAGAGCACGAGTGGGCAAGACAGTGGGTTTGTGTGGTAGTGTGACTATTTGCACTTGTGGCGTGTGCAAGGCAGTGTGCACACAGAGGGCATCTGAGGTCACTTGAGCGAGGCATAGATGGGACACAGGGTTTCAGAGCATCCGAGGTCTTGAGTGTGTGGGGGAAGGTAGAGCTGGGTGAGAGTGCAAGACTACTGCGGGGTCAAAAAGTACGAAGTTGTGTGAACAGGCAAGGCCCGAGTCGCACTTGAGGTTGAATGCACACGCACAGCCAGTGTCCAAGGTCAGGAACAGATAAGGGGAGCTTGCATCATAGTGTGACTGTTGGAAAGCATGAGATTGTGAGTGTGTATTTGTGCAAGACGGTGTGTGCAAGAGACTTTTGAGGGCACACATGCCTGTGTCTTGTGACTGTATGAGATTACGAGTGTTCGGGGCAGGGTGCACACAACGGGGTGAGTGCCCGAGGTCCTGTAGAGGTGACTTTATGGGTGTGCATGATGTTCTGAGTGTAGTCGCACAGTGTAACAGGTGCTTGAGGTCGACGAGTGTGTGAGGTTGTGGGCATTAGTGAAACCGAGACCCTTGAGGCCCTCAGTGTACAGGACAGTGAGGGGACAAGGAGACCCCGCAGCCACAAGTACGTGGGATGCCTGGGCCGAGACTGTTGTGTTGGTGGGTCACTCAAGTCTTACATGAGTGGAGAAGTGACACTCAGAGGGCACCGGCTCCAAATATGGCCTCTGCCCTCCCTAGCTGTGTGACTTGGGCAACTGACTTGACCTCTCTGCGCCCCAGCTTTCTCATCTGCCAGAGATAATATTTACCTCCTACCTCCTAATGTTGCTGGAGGTTTAATGAGTTGATACCTGTGAAAAACTGCAAGGAAAGATGTGTGTGACACTGTTGTCCTACCAAGTCGTGCCAGTGCTTGAGGTGACCTCACACTGCGCCCCGCCCTGCCCTGCGGCTCTCCATCCCGAACCGCGTCCCATGGTCTCCTAAGCTACAGCATCTAGTGCTTCCTCCCTGACCCCCAAATACACTCCCAACCCCTACTGGCCCCTCTGCAGCTCCAGATGTCTTCCTAGGTGATACACGGCCCCCTCCAACTCATCATCTCCCCCCCCACACACACACACGCATGCACACACGCACACACATACACACACGCACGTACGCACGCACACACACGCACCCCCGCCCCCCTCCTGTCTTTGTCTCCTGCAGCCTCACTGAAAGCCAGTTCTCTGCCGTCTCTGTGCCTCTGGCGTGTGGCACAGCGCTGGGACCTACGTTCCCTTCACTGAAGGTGCAAACCCAGAGCCTCAGATGTAAACACACACCCATCCTTTCTCTGGACTAACAAACACTACACAACCTTCGCTATCATTTGGCTCTTAAGTGCCCCCCACATATCCAAGTGGTAAAAGCTTGGTTTGGTCCGCAGCATAGTGCTCTTGGAACCTGTACAGCTGGGGCCCCGTTGACGGTCTTTAGGTGAGTGGGCTGTTCCCTGGGGAGACAGTGGGAGCCCTGCCCCTCCCCCAGCTCTTTCATTCTCCAGGCTTTAATGTTCTGCTTGGCCACAAGCCTAAAAGCAATAGGGCCAAGTGACCCTGGACCAGAAAGAACCTCCAAAACTGTGAGACAGATAAACCTTTTCTCTTTATAAGTTTCTCTTGGGTATTTGTTATGCAGTATTGGAGAGCTGACTGATGCAGCCTTCGTCCTAGTTGGTGTCCAGGTGAGGTGGGGGGTGGGCTGGGCAATGGGACCAGCCGGCCAGGGAGGGGCTGAGCTCAGCAAATCGGGCTGCTCAACTCCGAGCCTTTGGAGCCTTTGCACCGGGGCTGCTCCCTCAGCCCAGAGCCCTTCCCCCCACATACCCTCCAGTCGGTCACCTCCCAGGACCTGACTGACCATATTTGAAATTGTAATCTGCCTGCACCCCAACAGCACCCCTGCCCCCTGGCTGACTTCTGTTTTCTCCATTGCATTTACCCCTAATATACCATGCCACTTGTTTATTACCTTTTTTCCCCCCTTTGTTCTGTTTTTTCTCCCCCCACCCCTGGTACTGGGGATTGAACCCAGGGGCATTCATGAACTATGCCTCTAGCCCTATGCCCTATTTTACTTTTAATTTTGAAAC